>JASDQU010308789.1:29713-46019 GCA_032191745.1 Picea mariana
ATGATGCCATGTGATCCTTGCTTATGACCTCGCTGTTAGACTTAAAGCAAGATGAGTCATGCTTTTGACCTCGCTGTTAGACGTAAAGCATGACGCTGTGTGATCCTTGCTTCTGACCTCATTGTTAGATGTAAAGCAAGATGATTCATGCTTCTGACCTCGTTGTTAGACATAAAGCATGACGCTGTGTGATCCTTGCTTCTAACCTCACTATTAGATGTAAAGCAAGATGAGTCATGCTTCTGACCTAGTTGTTAGACATAAAGCATGACGCTGCTGATTCCTTGCTTCTGACTTAGTTGTTAGATGTAAAGAAAGATGATTCCTTACTTCTGACCTCGTTGTTAGACATAAAGAGAGATGTTGATGTGTTCCTTGCTTCCGACCTCGTTGTTAGACATAAAGAAATATGAGTCATGCTTCTGACCTAGTTGGTAGATGTAAATCATGATGTTGTGATTCCTCGCTTTTGACCTAGTTGTTAGACGTAAAGTGAGATGGTGATATTCCTTTCCTCTGACCTAGTTGTTAGACGTAAATCAAGATGTGACTGACACTGAGCTACTAGCTTAACCGTTGTGACATTGAGCTAGTGTAGTACTGTGATGTGCCAGTCTAGTGCTATGATGAGGTATCATTTTTACTGATACATATTTGATGCAGATGATGATAGCATTCTTTCGAGAACAATGATGCTGCCGATGAAGAGAACTTCTGATGACTCGTAAATGTGCTAGACAATGTTTCAAGATGATATTGACGATACTGTCCTCTAGATGCCATGGATGATGCAGACCTCTCTCACCTGATGCTGATGAAGAATACCCTTCTTGTTAACGGGGAGTGTTGAAATAATGTAACTGCGAAGAGCATTCTTATTATTATTGGATTAAATCTCCTTTGTGGATTAATCATGTCATTATTATTATTATTGTTATTGGATAAATCCCCATTATGGATTAATCATGTCGGTAATTGTATAAGGACCAAATCCCCTTTTGCTAATTAGTCATCGGACAATTACAAAGGGTAGAATAAGAAGTCGGCCCTAGTAGTTATCATGGAAGACCTAGAATTAATTAAAGGTGGGTTTACCCACCTAGAGTGAGAGGTCGGCCCTGCCAGTTGTGACCTTTCACATGTGCCAGTCTTGTATAAATAAGAGGCTAACACCTCACTTCAAACACACAACTCACTTGCTCATTATCTTATGAGGCAAGCTGCAATTACCAGTTAGAGAGAGGAGAAGAAGAGTGGTGCATCTCTTGGGGAGGAATATCTGTATTGGTTTGAGTTATCTCTTGAACATTGTATAAGCTATTTATGATAAGGAAGTTTTTGTTGGGTTTTCTTCCCCTAGAGGGTTTTCCAGGATAAATGTTGCGTCTCTTGTGAATGTGTATTTCTCAGTGATATTGTTCTTATGATGCTCCTATCTATTGAAATGAAAAGAACTTTAATAATGGCATAAACATTAACAGATTTTCCCCCGGGGAAGGGGGAAATCAGGGATAAGTGGTGTAGTAGGGTTCTCAGGTAATCCCAGAGGTAAAATTTCTTCAACTAGTGGGACGTCGATCTGTGGAGAGGCCTCAATGGGAGGAATGGTGTCTTCGGTGTTAGTTCCATTAGAAGATACAACACACACTCGTGCTAAAGGGTGTATGAGAGGTGGTGCTCCATGGTATGCCCCCAAAAAGGATGGGTTCTTGAAAACTTCGGGGCCCATGTTAATGAGTGAATAAGCCCCGAAACTAGTGCGGACAAGAGGCAATATGTTATCAATGTTGGCAGAGTGGTTAGGCTTGTAATGTGAAATTTGGTCGATGGTGATGATTTTCCCGTTGTGGGGGAACATCATCATTCAAAACAAAGAAGAGGCCATTGCCTTCATAGTGTACATGTAGCTATGTCCAAACAAAATGTTTTAATCGAGCTGGGCATTGATAACCTCAATGTCGATGAGGATGGTTTTTCCCCCAAATTCGACGGGGACATTTTGAAAGAGATCTTCAGGGGAGGATGGTCGACCATCATAGGCTCTCAACGTGATGGCAGATGGTACTAGCTCAGGGGAGCCAAGTTTTTGCCATAAATTTTTGGACATGATGCATGTGGGTGCAGCTTCATCAATGATGCACCGATGCACCGTGATGTTCTGAATCTTGACTCGTATCTGGAAAGCTACCAGAGCGGGGAGACAAGGTTCTCCTCTATCTAGATAAAATGTGATGAGTCTAGTATCAGATGGGTTGACTTCCCCCAAGGAAGAAAGTAAGTATTTTCGTTGAGTTGGATAGGTTTGGAGGACCTCCAATGCATACATGGCTGTAGAATACTATGCCAAGTCATCGACCAGACTATAATTGTGCGATGCCCTAGCCTGAGGGTTGTTGACATTTCATCGTAACAAAATGTGAGGGATACGAATGGGGGGTTCAGTGCTAGGAATTGGAATCACTAAGGGTTTTTCGGATGTAGCTAGATCTTCTTCTGAAGTGGTGGGAGTAGATTTAGAGTGAGCATTCTATTGATGACCATGTGTTTGAAGAATAATTTCTTCTTCACTAGTGAGGAGGATATTGCAATCTGTTGGGTTTCCAGGGTGAATGGGCCCTAGATTTTGATACTGTCCCATTTGTGGTGGGGTAGGGTGTACCTCCTATTGGGTATTCATCACACCCTAGTGTGGAATAGGGTTTTGCAACACAACTGGGGTTGTTTCTTGAAAATACAGTTGTGGGTCCTGCTGAGGAGTAGGTGGCACTGGAGGAAGTGCCGCATTCATGGATTCTTTCATACATTTGAAGTCATAAATTTGGGGTAAATGGTGAGTATAATGACCATGCTCACCACAAAGAGCACAAGGGAAGTTTGTTCGAAGGTTGTTGTTGTTTTCCCTCCCTTAGCGTTTGTTGTTATTGTCCCATTGGGGGTTCTAGTTACCCTAATTCTAGCTTTCCCCAAAAGGTTGGTTTTGTTGGGCGATATTTCCCCTTGGTCCTAGGTTATTATTGTTTCAATTTTTTCCTTTCTTCTTGGGATTATTCAACTGATGGGCTGTGATTTTTGTATTCAACTGTTCAAAATTTTGAAGTTGTTGAATGGGAGAGGGATGAACATAGTTAACGTTGATGTGTGGTTGTCCATGTGGAGGAGTAATCGGCTGTGGAGGACTAGGAAATGGAAAATACAGATTTTTTTGTGGCAATGATCCATAGGGAGCATGGGAGAGCGATGAACTTTCACTAGTTCCTAGGTTGTATGTTGATGTAGAAGGGAAGCCTAAACTTGGTTGAGAAGTCATGCGCATGATGGGTGTCGATGAGGTTCCACTCATGGGTGGAGGGAAAGTAACATGATATGAATGTTGGTAAGGGGGAGGAGGGTAATAATATGGCCCTCCATATATCGACATATATTGGGGTGTCCTATACATAGGTGGTGATTGGATGTATGGGTTATGGTGTGTCGTGGTACTAATCAACCCATCTACAATGTGAGACATGCTAGGTTTGTCCTGGCCAAATGGTACGGGTCTTGGTGCATTAGGTAATATCGTGTATAGGTAACCTAACTAAGCATAAATGAGGTCGAATTGTTGAGCCTTATTGATGGATTCCTCTTCAAATTGGGGGAAGGTGGATGCCACATCTTTGTCCAGTATAGAGACAAGTTATTTTAGAAACCAGTCGAGACATTGTTCTTTGGTGGTTTCTACTTTACATAAACTACGTCGTCGACGCCAATCATGGATGTGGTCAGAAATATGCATAGATGAGGTTTGTTTTCACTCGGAGAGTTGTTCTAAACCAGTGTCATGACGAATTGGAAGTTGGAAAGAGGACAAAAAGGCTTTGGCCAAGGATTCAAAAGTCACATGGGACCCTAATTTTTCGTCCACATACCATTTGGCTGATGGAACAGTGAGTGATCTTTGAAATAACCTTAAGCGGATGGAGTGTTCCATGATTTTGTTTGAAGAGAACCATAAGTGGAAGGTCATGACATGGTTGGCAAGATCTTATCACGATTTTACTTCAAATTTTGGAATATTTGAAGGTAGTTTGGTAGGCATATTGGGACATGTGGGGTCATGTAATATAGGATCATTCGTGATTTTACTCAAATCAAGAATGTTGAGAGACACCAAATATGGAATGGGGGGTGGTGGTGGAGGACTAGTTCTAGCCATGGTGTGAGCAGGTAGTGGACCTGACCCTTGAGGGGAATTTGGTGGGGTTGTACTTCTCCTTTGAAAATAAGTTTTTGCCCCGACTCCTTGTGAAGGAGAGCTAGTGGATGGATGGCCTTGGGAATTGGACCCAAGTAAAGTGGAACCAAGCAGAGATAATCCCAAAATAATGGCACTCACAGGGGTGTGATATGGTTGAGCCAATGAGTTGGTAAGACTAGGAAATCCTCCTAGAATAGGAGGGAGATTTTGCAAGCGTCTCGAACAATGGGGATTCTATGAGTCCCCTATGATGTCCGACTAGAAGAATTGAATGTGTGCAAATGGTGATGAGAGAAATAAATAAACATGATATTTGTATAATTTGGACCTTCAAAATATAACTCAAAATTACATGTAATCAAATGAGAATCATACATAAATCAACTGTAAATAAGCATACATGTGGGTAGGTGGATCTTGTCCACATGGGGGAACAAATAAAGAAATTGCGCATGTCCTAAAATATGTATCATCCTTCCTCTCAAATAACACTGGACCTTCCAAGAGATCTCAACAGTGGGGTCTAAGCTACCAAAAGAGGAACTATTGAAGGATGAAATAATCAGTTATAATGAGGGGTAGAGGTTGTATATCCCAAAAGAGATGGTGATATTTCCCAATAGCCACACAAAATCTGATCAAGGTGAAATTGTAGCCCACAATTGCCACCTGGGTATATGTCCTAAATTTGGCCACTAGGTACCTTTGTCGAAGTGTGACATTTAGATTTTTGGCCTTAGAAATGGGTCATGAGATGGATCCCTTCCAAGAGTTGGGTGAATCAAGGGGGGATACACAGAAGAACCAGATCTTGGCCTTCAACCCTTCATGGGTATCTCCTTTCCTTATGGTGTAGAAATACTTGACTTGGAGGACTTTAAAGTTCGCTATTTTTCAACTTCTAATGTTTGAAAATGTGAGAACCAGATAACAAGGGGTTATTTGGATGCCTACCCCCGAGATCCTACCTAGACTAAAAAAATTCTTTTGGCACCTCCTGTGGAGGAAAACTTAGTGAGTTTTTAGAAAAAATTTAGATGTGGTTGGATGAGAGAATGGGGGTGTGAGCCAAACTTATTTGAATTAAGTGGGTGTGGATAATTTCTTCAAGAAATAGTGGGACATTTCATAATTCCTTTGGATAAAATCTACTTCAAGCTCCACAATTCAAGATGGAAATTATGTAAGTGAGGAGTGACTTTGTGTGTGAGCAAGTGAAACCATGTTCTGAATTTTAATAATTTAGGTGTGAATTTGCAACATGTGGACTTCCTGTGGTCCTTACAAATATTTGTTACCTATCTTACTAAGTTTCATTGGTACAACCTTGCAGAATTTTAAAATCCCTAAAGAACTAGCATGTGGACATATGGTTCCTTACCAATCCTTTAAACTCCCTATTGTTGTTTACTCTAAGAAAGTTTGAAAAACTTTCCTAGATTGAAAACATGTGGGCATGTATGGGCCCGTAACTTTGATCTTTAAACTCCCTTAGTGATGTAAACTAAGAAAGAAATTTCAAGAAACTATCCTAAGTTTGCAACATGTGGGAATGTATAGGCCCTTACAAATTTAGGATGATTTGATAAAGAAGCTAAGAGGATCCCTAGGGGGGGATTTGTCGTCTCCTAAAGATTTTTTTTAAGGGAGATGAAATGTCCCCTTAACCACCTTTCTAATTCTCAAGATCACTCTATGGTGCGAGAGAAGAGCATACTCAATGATCAAAGTTGATTTATGGTCCCAATGAAAGTGTTTTTATCTGTGATAGAAAATAATCTCAACTTAACTTTTACAAACCAAACAATCCATCCATGTGGAAACCAAAGAAAAAGAGGAGAAAATATGGTTCTTTTTACCCCCCTAAGTGCCTATGGTTAGCTAACCTTTCATATGGGAAAGTAGTATAAGTAGAGTGCATTTACAAATTTCATGAAAGCAAGATTTTGAAGGCTAGGGCCCTTCAAATCATCACAAAAACTCTTACAATTTTGAAACTTTGGAAATGTGTGTGGGCTACAATTCAGATAGAGGCGTAGTGGGTGCATAGTGCATAGAATGCACAGAGAACATAAGCCTTTTTGGCACACAATGCTTAGAGAAAAGAATCCTCTTTCGCACATAGTGCATTGAGTGTGCGTTTGTGGGTTGGAATACTCGTGGACGTTCTGATATGAGTCAGGGGGAAAAGGAGTGAAATTCTCCTCCTCCAGTTCAAAAATTGGCTCTTAACAGGTAAGGCTACACTGATTTTGGTACCTGCAAGACAAATGGATCAAAATGAAGTTCTCTCAAAGCCTAAATAGGGTGGAAATTGATATATATCCCCAGTATGGTTGCCAATTTGTTGTGCCCATTTCGTCACTTGGGTGAGAAAAACAAGGGCACTTCCATGCCTAGTTGGTCCTGCTAGACAAGACAGAGGTTAGTGCATGCGTTAAACAAACCAAACACATGAAATAACAAACTAAATAAACTAAAACAGCTAAGGAAATAAAACTAGAATGCATAAGAAAAGTTTAGAACCATAAATAATAAACCAATGACCAAGATTATGCCACTCAAAAGTCCTTCTTTTCTATCCTCAACCTTGATCTCTCACCAAATTCTCTTGACCTCAACCTCTCATCAAAAGTCTCTCACTTTGATCTCTCATCAAAAGTGACTTCCTATCAAAGTGACTTCCTCCTTCACCTTAGCCTTTCTTTTATAATCATGAGTTACAATCTATTTGTAATCTTCAAAGTGATCTAATGTTGAGATTACTTCTCACACTCACTTAAGATTTATATTACATATTGCATGATGAGCTCCTTTACATATTGGAATAATACCTCATATCCCTTCTTCTCAATAACTTAGACTGAGATCACACTCTTCTTGATTTATAGCACCCATATCACATCATGTACTCTCAAAACACATCTTGAATCCATCTATAATGGAATTGTTATAGATCCCTTGACTACATGCTTGGTCCCCATACCAAGTTTTACATTCACTTCTGAGTTAGAATCTGTGAATCTCTAAAACACCTCACATTCTCTTGTCATATGAGATGTGGATCGACTATATATCAACCATGCACCATCTGATATAGTTCCCAAGGAAGTCTAGGAAATAAGTAAGATCTCTATCTATTCAAACTTCTTGCAAAACAGTTACTTGATATTCATTTTATGGACCAAGTTAAGTTGTTTACAAGGATTTCTTGATGGCATTTTGATGAATGATTGGTTTGAAGTGTGGTTTGCTTGTCACCTAAGAAGATAGAGTTGTTTGAAAAGTAAGAGTAGTTTGGAATTTGATCTTTTTCCTGCACATAATGTTTATACAACTCACAAGTTTACGAACCAGATTGACAAGTACATGGTGTATTCAAGTAATAATTAATTTACCCAATTTGGTGGTATCCCGATTTGAGATCCAACTTGGTGAAGTAATTGGCATGTTGCAATTGATATAAAAAATCATCCATCCTATGTAGAGGGTACCACTTCTTAAGTTTAATATTATTCAAATCTTTGTAGTCAATACACATTCACTAAATCATATCCTTCTTAGGTATTATTATAATAGGTGACCCATAAGGTGAGGTTCTTGGTCAAATTACTCCCTGCTCCAAAAACTATTGCAACAAGTTATTCACTTCATTTTATTCTAGAACAGACTGTCTATAGAACCCGATATTAAGTAATGGGGATTCATTTAACATTTTTATATCATTTTGTATTTCCCTCTTAAGTGGAATCCCTTTAGGATCCTAGAACACTTCTCTATATTCATGTAACAACTCCTTCAATTATTGTTTCTACTCTTTAGTCCATCCATCCAAATATTCCTTTACTCTTATTGTGTAATGTCCCCCACCTCTTAGAGAGGTGATGAGGAGACTCAGTGGCCTGGGCACCCCCACTAGGTCATAGTCTCACACTGAAGGGGGGAAAGTCAAGAATTTAAAAGTTATATTTTTAAGTTGACTTAAGAAAGGAAAAGGATAAAGGAGTAAAAGATAACTCAACAAAAGAATAGAAGATTAACCCTGGGAGTTAACCTAACTCAACAAAGAATTAGAAGGAAAAGTATAAGTAAGAGGCTGGGGTGCACCTATTACTCATTCTGGTTTTGGATTAGCATTTGCTATTGCTCGTGAGCATTTAGTTTGGGGGTTTTGTTGTACAAACCCTTGTGAGCAAATCAATGGTGAAATATCCACTCACCTTGTTCCGCAACTTGGTCTCAGGGATGAAAGAATCCTCCACACCATTCTAGTCTCAGCCCATCTCCATCTAGCACTTCAGAAGGTAGCAAGTCGTATTGTTCTTGTGTTTCTAGCAAAGGCACACCATCATCTGGAGGAAGGTTCGATACAGCTTATCCTGAGGGCCTGGGGCCATTCCTATAGTTGGGTTTTGTTTGCAGGGGTAGGACCATCAGTTTCAGGGATTTTCTGGAGGGTTATCATCATTCTACATTAGTTTGCAGATTGGGACATCTTAGAGCCATAGGGGACGTCCTGTAATTCAGTAAAACTCAGATCTAGGGAGATCTGCTTGAGATCTTAGTCCGAAACTTCTCCCACGGGATTATCATAGCCTGATCTATATTCTTGGAGAGTTTCAGAGCATTTGGAGGCCTCCTTCATCAGGGATGAACTAGCTAGGGTTTCAGTCATCAAGTGGGGCACCCCATTCAATGGGAAATTAAGATCTATGGGGTTTGAGAGTGGATTTGGGAATTTGGACATCTGGGTTGTCCTTACAGTTGCCCGATCTATCATTTGGCATATTTCTTAGGATGATTGGATAATTTTGGTAGCAGGGCAGAATTATTGAGGGTTTTAGCATTCTCGCAGGATGTGGCACTTTCCAGCTTGGAGGTTGAGCATTAGTATGGCTCAGATTTGCTTGATTCAGTCTTCATTGTATATCCATCCTTTGGAGGATTATTTTGTATTGTCGGGAGCATTTTGTAGCAGCTCATATCTATTGCTTGTATGGCCATCCGAGGTCTATGCCAGATCGGCCATCTATTGTATTGATCTTACATTGCTTATAATAAAAAGGTCAGATCTTTGCTTGTGCTTCTACATCTTGAATATATTGTGATCTCCATGTGTTGATGAATCTTGTATGCACTTAATAACTCAATAAATTAGTAGTAGTTAGTGATTCCAAGAAAGAATTTGGCTTGGGATCATTACATATTGATTCATCCCTCAATTGATTCTCTCATAAGAAAATAAGAACATACTTCTTAGTTCAACTAATCAACGTTTTGTCTTGGTTGGCACTTACTGGTGAGATATTTGATTTAAGTTTATGTGAATTGATGATGAAAGACTTCTCATCCTTGATTATACGATACTGATTTTATCTCCTCATTAAGATGACATCCCTCATATACATGTATGGGATTCCAAACACTACTCCACACATATTAGGGGGTACTAAATCTAACTCCACTTCATAAATAAAATATACACTTACAAAAAAAATGATCTTACACTATTTCATGACCTTTATCTCTACATCCTTGTTTACCCATACCAATGGGTATGAGATTGGATGATCATGAACCTTCAACCTAAGCTTAATGACTAGGTCGGCTACTGTGAGATTGACCTATGAACCAGAATTAAATAAATCATCTACCTTGGTTTTCTTGACCTAGATATTGACATGGAAGAGTTTTTTCATCTCCTTCTCTTCCTTGTGATGAAGGATACTAAGATTATCCTCCTTATACACTATAGTGTAGGAAATATTCTCATCCACATATGAGATTCTCTCTACATGATTTCTTGAATCTATGTATAGTAGGTTATTATTCTTGGAATCCTTCTTATGATTCTTAGAGTCCATCTATGGATGTATTTTCCAAATCCTTTCTTCAGTTTGACCATTAATATTGCAATTATTATAGTGGTACTTGGATCCTTTCACTGATATGAAGTGGTTGTCATATTCTTTTCTTTCCCTTTCCACTTCTTATTTCCCTCCTTGGATGTGTCTTGGTTCTCTTTCTATTTATAACCACTTGGATATTATTTTTTGTGGCGTATATTTTCCAAATATTGTGCTTGTACCCAAGACTCATCAACTATCCTAGGATTGAATAACATCACTTTCTTTCATAAATAATTGTGTAGATACCCAAATACTTGAGGAGTACATATGGTTCTTGGGAGATATACTCAACATGATATCCATATTCTTGAATCTGGTGATTTACTCTTCCACATTCTTCCCCTACCTTTACCTGAAGTAATGCCAATGGATCCATTGGTCCTATACATACCCAATAAGGTAACTAGAAATTAATGAGGGTTTTGACATCCTCCCACTTAGTTATTAGTGGATTACTCTCCAAACTAAGTGTTTATGTGTGATTTTCCCACCAGGTTAATGAATGGCCCTCTAATTTTAGTTTGAAAAATGAAATGTTATGTTATTCTTGTATATGGTGGACACTGAAATAGACTTCTAACCATTGTAACAAATGATTTAAATTTAATTCATTGATGTCACCTTGGTATGGCTTGATATAAAATTTCACTTGCATTTTAAATAAATACCATGGAGGAGTAATGGAACTAAAATTTGGCTACTCTTTCTTAGGCTCTTTCCTCAACTCTTTTTCTAGGTCTTCATCATCTCTAAATTTCCCCTCTAATCCAATATTTTAGTTAGAGCCTCCAATCTCCCTGAACAATCCAATGTTTTTTTCTAAAGCCATGATGAGGAGGTTCATATTGCAAGATATATCAATGAATTACTCTTCCATCCTTGAAAATATCTCTTTTGTTGCATCTCTAGGGTTTTTGTGAATAAACTCATCGACCATGGCTAGGGTTATGAAAATTTATTTTTAATCCAATTCCTAGATCCTGAAACTTTCCGAAAATACTCCAAAGAAAACTTGGGACCTATGGCTCTGATTACAACATTATATATAAACTAATGTGGATGTTCCACTATAACATTTAGTAACAACATATCTTATAATATTATGAAATATTAGACTATGTAAACTAATTTTCCTTAAATCCCAGATTAATTTATTACTATCTTTTCTTGAACTTATGAAAATGAAGAAAATGAGAAAACGAACTCACCATGCACACACAAAGAAACACAAGATATATCTTTGGAAACTTAATATTGTAGAAAACCTAGCTATAAGGTGAGGCCTATGCTCTTCTCTCTTTTCTTTAGTTATGGAAATGCCAATACAAAGAAAGAATAACTCACTATGGAGTTGCTTTCGACATTGTGGCATGTATGGATACTACACTATATTTTCCTCCTCTGTTATTCTCTCAAAATGCTACTCCTAGATGCTCATCTTAGTCATGGAACAAGTACAATGCTAAAGAATGGAACCCTTTCTCTTCCTAGTGACTATACATTTAACATAGACCAATAGTCATCCAGGATTAGGGATTTTACGTCCTCAACCCTCGATTACTAATCCGTTTTCGACCTTCTAGAATATTCTTTAAATTCCACATGTGGCTAGCCCCATATGTGTGAGTAATGGGGGTCGATGTGGCATCCAATCACACCATGGTGTTCAACAAGGTAGGTCAACTTATGGGAGGCATAAAATTCATATACAAGATCCAATTGATGTGATTTTCACACTATTGGAAAGGTACCGATGTGTATATCAACATATTTGAACTCTGTAACCCCCCAAAAATGTTTTTTAATGCCTCAAAATGGATTTGAAAGGTTCTGGACACCAATTTTCTAAACTGGGACCTACCACTAAAATGGGCCATGCAATAAAATTACTATTATTTTTCCATCCATAAAGTACCAAGATAAATGAAAAATAATATAATGATCCAATCCAGATGATTGTTTCCTAACATTTTGTTTTATAACATACAATCCTAGGGTTTTTTCTCCCTCAAATGAGTCATGTGGGTAGTTTCTTTATAAATCGTTTTACTTGAAGTTTAAAACTATAAAATTTTCAAGAGCCTCAGGAAACATAGTGAAGTAATGGTGGAAAAAATATCAGGTTTTGTGTCATTATAGTTTTTTATATATATCCTAAGAAAGTTATGTCTTTTAACTAGTCCCAAAATTAGTCTCAAATGAGTCATCTTGGATTTTTCAGTATAAATATTTTCAGTGAAGTTTCATAATTTGAAAATTTCAAGTGTCTAAAGAGACATATAAAATTACTTGTGGTAGGAATTTAGAGTTTTGAGATACTATAATTTTGGAAATATAGGTTGTGGAAATTAGTGTTTTTGACTAGTCTTTAAACTAGTCTCAAACATTTTTTCTTGATATAACTTTCATATCTAAATCTAGGAAAGTAGAAATTGAGTACCACTAGTTTCTTTAGAAAGAAGACAGACTATATTATTTTAGGAAAAAAAATTAGAAATATATTTGAAATATTGAACACGTGTCATTCAATACAAGTTTGCTCTCTGGAAAGGGAGAAAAATCAACAAGTTTTGAGTAAGTTACCATAAATTGCACTTGGAACATCAAATTTTGGTCAAGAATATGGCATTGTAGAGAAGACATATAGAGTACTACAAGACACATTTTATACTCAAAAGGGATGAAATTTTGGAGATACATAATGACAAATTTCAACCAACAAGATGGTCTCCCAACTATGGTTTTAAAGGTACACAACTTACAATTGGCATAAATTTTGATTGGAATATCTATTTTTGGTGATTCAAATTTTGTGATAAAAAGAAAAGAAGTAGATTATTATTATTTTTCACATCAAAAATGGTAATGTAACAATTTATACTCATGGTAAACCTTAATATAAATTACACATGATGTCTAAAGAAAGTGAAGACTTTGAAAAAAATATCCCAATTGAAGAACCAAGTTGATGAAATGATTAGTAATGTGTTGAAACTTGTGGATTACTCACATTCCCAAGAAATATTTAAAAGGTAAATAAAAGATAAAATAAAATAAATTGATGGATCGAAATACCTACCGATATTTTTTCCTTCCAAGTCGAATCTTCTCGAGTGTTTCTTTCTCAAAGTGAATGGGTAGTCAATTTTGGATGCATTGATCATGTGGTTAAGGATGCTTCCTTGTTCACATCGTTGGATAAAGATGTGGAGAAAAACTTATATGTTTCCGATGACTTTTCTCTCAACATTGTTGGTCATGGTGATGTTCCTTGTCAACATGTAAGGATTTTCGATATCTATCATGTGCCGAATATCAATGAAACTTTGTTGTCAGTTTATTAATTAAAACAGATACGTAATATTGTGGAGTTATGGCCTAATTGTTTCTTTTTCAAATATCTAAATAAAGGTCAGTCGATTATTGTTGAAGAGTTTCTCAACCCCAAAGAATGTTTTTATAATTTTTTAAACTTGACTTAACTAGAGTATAAACTGACCGCTCTTATTTCTCACTTTAATGGAAAAATTTGAATATGGCATGAACGACTCAGACACTTAAATTTTCAAAGTCTATGGTTGTTGGTCTACCTAAATCCCCCCCCCCCTGATGGAGTCCATAGAGGATTTGCATTGGGTAAACATCAACATGCATCCTTTAGCTCTGGCAATGTGTGTTGAGAACATATCCTCTTGGAGTTCATTCACGATGATCTTTGTTGCACCAATATACCTTATTTGGCAGGTCAAAGGTATATTTTTACCTTTACTGATGATATCTCTCTTTTCACTTGGGTTTATTTCCTAAAAAACAATAATCGTGTCTTTGAAAAGTACAAATAATTCAAGGCCTTTATTGAAAAGCAATGTGGTCAACCCATCAAGTTCCCGATATTAGAAAATGGTGGTTAGTATGTGAATCAAACTTTTGAAGAATACCTTATTCAATCTAGTATTGACAAGAAGTGGTTGGTTCCTCATACCCCTCCACAGAACAGAATTGAACAATGCAAGAATTAGACATTAGTCAAAATGGTTAGATGTCTTTTGCAAGACAAATACTTTCTACCTCGCTTCTAGGTTGAAGCAGTCTATTGTGAAAACAATTTATTGAAACAAATTTCAACTCAAGTTGTTCCTTTTGTGACTCTAGTCAAATGTTGGTGTGGAAAAAATATGTCTATCGACCACATCCATGTGTTTGGATCTGTTTCTTGGGATCATATTTATGAAAATTTCATAAATAAATTGGATGCAAAGAGTCATGCTTACATCATGATGTGTTAATCTGAAGAGTCTAAATCCTATCAATTATTTGAACCTATCAAAAGAAAAATCATCATCATATTAAATGTCTAGTTTGATGAGAAGTATTTAGGCATTAAGTTGTTGAATGACTCCTCCATTTTAATATAGAATTGTCCCTTTGACATTGTTTCCAACAATAGATTTCATATTTCTTTGTTCAATCCTTCAATTGGATAGTCAAACTCTCTTCCTATGTCAACTAGGGAATCGACATCTAATTCAGTTGGTTAGTCAATTTTTGTTTTGAATGGTCCTCCATATTCTTCAACTAAACTTTTTTTGACTTCTAATCAACCTTCTAGAGTGGTGATCAATTCACTCCTCTCTTGTCTAACCTGATGGGATGCTAAGACAATTGAAGCTGATGGCTTTGATGTTAGTGATATTTCTCTAGGCCAAAAAATGTGTAGTCAGAAGCAACATGCTAGTGTTTCTTTGATGACTCATGTTATTGAAACTTGTGATCCTATTACATACTTTCATTCCTAAGGACAACCTGAATGGGAGAAGACTATGAATATTGAGATGGATTACCTTATGAAGAATCATACATGGGATTTACTTCCTTGACCTCAAGGGAAGAACATTGTGAAGTGTTGATAGGTCTACAAGACCACATTTACCTATGAACGTGTTTTTGAGTGTCATAAAGCTTTCCTAGTTGTGAAATAATTTTATCAATAAAAAGGAATCAACTACACTGAAACCTTTTCCCCTATTGAAAACATGAATTCAGTTCGACTGAATCTCTCCCTTTCTGCTTATTTTAGATGGTAGGTCCACCAAATGGATGTGAAGAGTTTATTTCTTTATGACGACTTATCTGAAGAAATTTTCATGGAACAACCTCTTGGTTTTGTGATAGATTCTAACCTTGTTTGTTGACTTCAAAACTCATTTTATGGTTTGAAGCAAGCTCCTATAGATTGGTGCCAAGATCAACAATTTCTTTCTTCATCTCGATTTCAAACATTGTGAATATGATCATAGTTTATATGTATCCCATACTCATGGTAATGCTTTTATTATTGTTTTATATGTTGATGACCTTGTCATAACTGGAAATAACATTGATCTCAATCTTAGATTGAAGAAACAAATTGATGATTCTTTTGATTTGACAGATCTTGGTATTCTACATTATTTTTTGGGTCTTCAATTATTACCACTATATGATGGTTTGTTTATTTTTCAATCTAAATATGTATTAGATATCTTGAAATTTTTTAGCATGGCCAATTGTAAGACATTTTCTACTCCTTTTCAATATAGAGTTAATCTGAGTAAAATATGTTAGTATCCAAAAGTCGATGCTACTCTCTATCGACAACTGGTCAAAATACTTATTTATCCTACTCACAATTGACATGACATTTATTTTTTTGTTAGTGTGGTTTCTCAGTTTATTCATGATCCATGAGAAAGCCACTGAAAAGTTGTCAAAATTATTGTTGCTTATCTCAAGGGTACCACTCATCTTGTTATCACATATTATTGAAGTTCATATTTGTTGGTTGACTTCACCAACTACGAATGGGTAGGTGACAATGTTGATTGGAATTCCACTTTTGGTTATATCTTGCACTTAAGCACTAGACCATTGGTTTGGTCATGTAAGAAACAAAAATTAGTCTCTCTATTGACTATAAAAGCACAATATTGTGGTGTCGTTCATGCAGGAATAGAGTCAGTATTGATTCACTAAATATTAGGTGAACTTGGGTTTCCTATACATACCTTGATTACACTCTATTGTGATAATAAAAGTATTAAATTTTTTAACAACCCTATTACACACAACAAAATGAAGCATGTTAAACTACATACTCACTATCTGAGACAACTAGTTCAGG
>JASDQU010308789.1:57162-86416 GCA_032191745.1 Picea mariana
ATATGCATAATTCTAATAGTAATTGTTGCATGCATATTTTTATAGAATTAGATGTACGTGCATAAAATATTTGGTTACTATATGAGGACTAGAGATATGGAGGATGCACACATATATTACAATCATGAGGATGCAATAAGAGGTTTTCATATTGTTGTGTTGGTTTTGTCACATGAATGAGCAAAAACACAACACTTGCATGCTTAGTTAAGTTAGCTAAGCAAGACATAGGTTTGTGAGTGGATTAGATAACCAAATACACATGAAACAAGGAAATAAAAACAAAAACAAAAAAGAAATAAATGTTAGAGAAGCTTGGAAGAACTAGAACCATGAAAAGCAAAAAACGACCATCATATAGCTACCAATGGATCAATATATTGATAGGATAACACCATAGAGAAAGTCAGAGACTTATGAATCCCCTCTTCCTCCTTGGAAGGGATATTTAGTTCCCTAATAGAGATCTCTTCTCTTCATGCAATGGAAAGTGATAATGGTGAATAAATGAAATGCCAATCCTACCAAGAGGTGAGTAGGATGGCCCTTGCTATACTTCTTGAATGATTCAAGAAAAAAAGAGGATTCTCCAAGAAGAATTCTTGCGGCATAACAATACCTTGAAGTTCTTATTTTTCTAGCACACCCATGGAACATCTTTATAGTTTCCATACATGGAAAGATACAATTGGTTCATAGTGTGAACAAGGGGCCTTTTAGGGAAATTCCCAACCCTTGACCAACCTCCAAGCTAGATTTCGCTTAGATTTAAGTGCCAAATCATGTTGGGGGTCATACTAAAAGTGGTTAAGAGTCTGACAAAGTTCATAAATGCGTCATTCATGATAAGTGCACAGATTTTATCATAGACACTCACGCATATTGTGCACAGTGTGCACTGAGGGCTTTGTTAGCCTGTGCATTCTGCGCACTGTGCATGCACTTCCTTTGGTGAATTTTCACACTGTAATTTTTGACCCAAGTGTATTGTAATTCCCTAAGTTGAGGAACATATCATTGTGTGGGGGGATCCATGTGTGGGCCCATGTATTTCTGAACATGACAAGTGTCAAGTTGGGAAAATGCACATAAGTTTGGGGGGAATTTAGTTCATTTCATATCATTCCTTCAATATTATCACCATCACTACTATCCTGCCATCAATAATGTCCTAATTCCATCACCATACCTGCAAAATAGAAATCTTGGGAGCTCTGGAAACCAATGACCTAAGAATTGGGTTGAAGAGGAAGGTTGTCAGACTTGTGAGTTACTAAAGAAGTAGGTTTTCATGCCTATGAGAATTCTCTATAGGTGAAAGAATTGTTGGGAATTGTTTTCCCAAGGTGCCAAGCTACAAATACAGGACTCTAAGACTTCTCACTCAACCTGTTGTTGAAACCCCATAAGGGAAGTTGTCACACAGCCACTATAACAACTTAGATTTTTCATATTTTTCTTCGAGGAATAGAATCCTCGAGACTTCTATGGGGCCTAGCGTAGACCCTCTCTTCCCTTATCCTCCTCCAAATGACCACAAGCTGGCCTTAGCGTAAGCGCCTTTCGCAACTCGTGAGTCAAGAATCAAGACTCTCGACTCCCCTTTCTCCAAACACCAATACCTGAGATACTATACGGGTATGGTTCCCTCCTCACCAGTGCCTACTACATGTAACCATAGGCTAGGCCAAACACTAGAAGCACTCGCAACCTCACCAGTTGAGGTGTGGAGCTCTCGTGCTCCTTCTTCGCAAATCTTCGAGACGCGAGAGGTCAATGTTGCATGGACTCTGCCAAAGCGACATGCACACACCACTTGTCAACCCTGCTATACTCTTCCCGTGAGCTATGTCACCACCGCCCATCGCACGAGACCTTGACTCTCGGCGTTTCACTGCCTTAGCGATCAAGGTGCAACTTCTTCATCCTGCGAAACCCCGAGCCATGATAAGTCAACAGTGGGTTGACTCTTTCCCAGTGTGACATGTGTCCACCACCGGTCACCTGCTTCCTAGGCTAAATACTAGCGCTACTCACATCTCGTGACTTCACGAGATGGAGTGTTGAGCCCTCATGCTCCTCCTTCACGAGTTCCCGAGATACGATAAGTCAACAATGGGTTGACTCCTTCCCAGGTGACATGTGTCGATCACCTGTCACCCATTCCCACCTTTCTTTGGGCGCTTGTTGTTATGCCACTTGTCAACCATGTGGTCCCACTTACGAATGGGTCACGTGTTTGCATGAGCCCTCGGCGCTCGGCACTTCATGACTTCTACAATCGAAAACAAACTCCCTAAGGTTCTGAACCCCCGATAGGCGATAACCACGAAAGTTTTGATCCAACAGTTCTCCTGTGCCTTGGATCTAACAATCAAGATCACATCACGATCTCGTGAATCCCGATGTCAAGCAGCCCTATCCTTGACCACTCCAAGTCATGACTCAGTGAAACGATACTCTCCTGGCTATACAAAGGCTAAGATCGACGGTAAATAGGGCTTCGTCAGATCCTTGGATCTATGGTTCGGGATCCCATCACTACATTCGAAGGTTGAAAGGGTCAAGGTGTTAACGCCTGCACTCCTTCTCTAGATCCATCGGTCTTGATAGATCTGGGGTATTCCTGAAAGTATTTTGACCATTCATCTACCAAATGATATGGTATTCTCTCTTTCTTTAATTGGGCTCCCTATCCCTTCTGAGCTTGAATCATGAAATTCAACTTGTCGGGGCTTCGAACTCCCACGACTCCAAGACCTTAGAGAGATATCCTTCCTTGAATAAGGTTTCCAGACCCAGATCGCATGAACCTTCAGATGGTTCTTGGGAAATCATCTTGAATATTAGTCAAGTCTCTGGGTAAAGGTTCGACATGGTTCCAAGGTTTATGGGGTAATCCCCAGGGAAGATTACTCTTGAGGAGCCTTCCTGGAACATTACGAGATTTAAGCAACCAAGACGATTTTCAGTGAAGCAAATTCATGCCCCAACATTAATCCTTTGTATAGAAACCGTCTATGGCATGTAAGCATACAGAAGCATCCATTATTTCCAGTCTAACACACTAGATAATCATTCTACACAGAAATTATTATGGGCATCTAAACATAAGCATGTATTCATGATATTCAATTCGAAATAAAAGGTATAAAACACTTATCAGATCTACCAGGCATGATGCAACTGCTGAGAAGGGTGCTCGTTTCCACCCAATCATAGGCTCAATGACTCCAAATGGATTTACCACTAGCCACCCTCGAGCTAGACCACGGTGCTTTGAGGTTCAGTATCCTACTTCCAGCTCCATAGAAATCAAGGATTAAGGTTACTCTCCTTCTCCTGATGCAAGAATATAATCTAGGATGAAGGTTACACTCCTCCTGGTATTCAGAACTCCCTACATTTCCAAGGTTTCTCCAGTCTCTTTCATGATCGCCGTCGCGCACACTTCTCTTCTTTCCTACCACATTTCCTCTCTTGCCAATTTATGTCTGCAAGGTTGCATATGTCGTAAATTTTTCCATCTGTGGTCAGGTTTGAGGGCTGTTAAGGATGGGTGGTTCACCCCCATCCCCTCATTAACTCTTGAGGAGCCTCCCCACCTACCAATCTGATGGGAAATCCATTCTAGGATCAGAGAGATGCTTTGGTTTGTGAGCAAGTATAAACCAGTATGGTACTGGCTCAGTGGAAGTTAACACAACCATTCCAGGTCCCTTCCACCACCTCTCATTAGCCATAATGGTCTATTTTAGCACATCCCCCTCTCAACAGTCATGCAACACATATTCATTATATAATTTACATTCATCGACCTTTTATGCAAAGGTCCATCAAATCAAACATTGACATCTTTGAGTTTTCCATAGTTCTTGGCCAACATAGTTATTTTTACAGACTGGGGGAAACAGGGTGTTACAATTCCCTCCCCTTTAAAGGAACATCGTCCTCAATGTTCTATCTATCAATATGACATGTATGTTAAGAATTAAACACAATTGGATATACATGTTTCATGGCATCTTCCATTTCCCACATAGCCTCCTCTGGGCCAAAATGTTTCCACTGCACCTTGACCTGTGCAATGGTTCGGTTCCTAAGTGGAGTTTCCTTTCTATCCAGTATGAATTGAGTTTCTGGCAGGAATTATCCCTCCAGTTCCACCTAGATCACAGACCAATCAATTATATGATTAGAATCATTGACATATCTCTTCAATAATGAAACATGGAAAACATTATGTGGTTTTACTGTGGGAGGAATTTCTAGCCTATAGGCTATAGGTCCCACTCTATCTAGAACTTCAAAGGGTCCACAATACCGAGGTGCAAACTTGGCACAAGATCCCATCCTTAGGGAACTCTTCCTGGGCCTAACTCTGAGATAGATGTGGTCTCCCTTCTTGAATTCTCTCGGATTTCTCTTTCAATCGGTGTAACTTTTCTATCTGTTCTGAGTGACCTTTAGATTTTGTTTTATCTGAGTCACTTATTGTTCCATTTATTTCAACATGTCGGGTCCAATGGTAACTCTGTTCATGGGATTACTCCAACTGACTGGAGTATTGCACGGTCTACCATAGAGGACTTCGAAAGGGCTCATCTTCAGGGATTCTTGGTAGCCATTGTTGTAGGCGAATTCCACCAGTGGCAGGAAATCTTCCCACTTCTTGGGTTGATGCATTACATGCATTCTTAGCATGTCTTCCAATATTTGTTTCACTCTTTCCGTCTATCCATCGGTTTGTGGATGATAGGCAGTGCTAAACAATAATTTGGTCCCTAGACCAGCCATCAAGGATTTCCAAAAGTTGGAAGTAAATTTCGTGTCTCTCTTAGACATGATCTCTTTAGGCATACCATGTAGTCTAAATATCTCCTTCATGAATATGTTGGCAATATCTGTTGCCTTGCAAGTCGATTTGATGGGGATAAAATGGGTAGACTTGCTCAATTTATCCACCACTACCACGATGGCATCATTCTGTTTGGTCGATGTTCGTAATGCGATGATGAAGTCCATGGAAATGGTTTTCCACTTCTATTCCAGGATAGGTAGAGGTTGTAATAATCTTGCTGGGTGTCGGTGTTCTGCTTTAACCTGTTGGTATTCTATGCATTTGGCTAAGTACTCAGCTATGTCTTTCTTCAATCCAGGCCAACAGAATTGTTTCCTAGTGGCTATGATCATCTTTTGGTATCTAGGATGACCAGTGTATGGTCTTATATGTATTTTAACCATTATGAACCTCTTAAAGTCATCACATTCTAGAATATACAATCTATTTTTGTAAGTTAGCAGAACTCCATCTATCATCTGGTATCCCTCATACTTTATTCCTATGGGTTGTTGCTCCAGATACGAGGTCACGGTCTAGAAGAATGTGTCTGTTTCTTGTGCATTCTTGATTCTTTCCTTGACATTCGTCTCGTAGGTGCTCACCGCTGCCAGATGAATTGTTTTCATACTTCTACTAAGGGCATCATCCACCTTATTTTCCTTTCCCTTGATATGCTTGATTTCAAAATCAAACTCACTAAGAAGGGCCATCCACCTAGCTTGTCTAGCATTGAGTTTTGGTTGGTCGAATAGATATCGCAATCCACAGTGGTCTATCATAAGTACAAATTTTCTTCCCAAGAGGTAATGCCTCCACATTTTTAAGGTGTGCACTATGGCAGCCAGTTCTAGATCATGGGTCACATAGTTGACTTCGTGCTCATTCAATTTTCGGGATTCATAGCAGACTACATTTCCTCCTTGCATAAGGACTCCTCCGAGCCCTTCCTTACAGGCATCTGTGCACACGAGGAAGTCAACTTCAGGATCGACGATCTTCAACATGGGTGTGTGAGTCAGTAAATGTTTTAGGGATTGAAATCTTTCTTCACATTCTTGTGTCCATGTGAATTTAGCTCCCTTATTTTGGAGGGTAGTGATTGGACAACCAATCTTGGAGAATACTTTTATAAATCTCCTATAGTATCCTGCTAAGCCCATAAAGGATTTGATATCTGAAACGTCCTTTGGGGTAGGCCACTCCATGATAGACCTTGTCTTGTCAGGGTCTACTGCTACTCCTTCTTCAAATATTGCATGGCCCAAGTAATGTATTTGCTTCTGGAAAAATTTGCACTTGCTAAATTTGCCATAGAGATGATGTTCTCTTAACACTTGAAGCACAAGTCTAAGATGTTCCTCATGTTCCTCTCTATTCTTGGAGTAAATTAATATATCGTCAATAAAAACCAGTACAAATTTGTCTAGGAATTTGCTAAGAACATTGTTCATCAAGCACATAAAAGTGGTAGGGGCATTGGTTAATCCAAATGGTACTACCACAAACTCATAGTGACCATATCTCGTCCTGAAGGCAGTTTTGTGGATGTCTTCACCCTTGATTCGGACTTGATGGTATCCAAATCTCAAGTCAATCTTTGAGAAGATGGAAGCACCTCCAAATTGATCGAACATGTCATCGATCCTGGGTAAGGGGTATTTTTTCTTTATGGTTACCTTGTTTAGTTGTCTATAATCTATGCATAGTTGGAGGGTACCATATTTCTTCTTTACAAACAGAACTGGTGCTCCCCATGGAGACACGCTGGGCCGGATATATCCTTTGTCCATCATTTCTTTTAGTTTTAATTTAAGCTCAACTAGCTCAGGTGTGCTCATCTTGTAGGGTGTCCTAGACACTGGCACCGCTCCCGGTGCAAGTTCTATTGAGAAGTCAATGTCCCTTCTTGGAGGTAGACCCAATACCTCTTTTGGAAATACATCTCTATATTCTCTTAGTGTGGAGTGGTCTTCAAGGCTTGATTTTTCATCTTCAACTGATTCCAACACCTGTATCACATAAAGTAGACATCCCTTTCTGCAATACTTTCTCATTTGAAGGGCTGGTATTCGTCTCACTAAGACAGGTTTTTGGATCCCTCAAAGGGTTATCCTTCTTCCTTCTTCACCTACACATTCTAAAGTTGTATGGTAACAGTGAAATCTAGCTTTATATGTGGCTAGCCAGTCCATTCCAATCAATAGGTCATATGATCCTAGGGGGTAGTATGTTAAGGGTTGCTTGGGTGGGGAATTCACCCATAGTGAATTGGCAAGCTGGTATGACCTCCACTACCTTTCTTTTGGTGCCAGTGGCTAACTGTACCAACCATGGCTTGGCGTGTTTATGTGGCTGTAATTTACACTTATCAAAAGCCTTAGGAGCTATATAACTCAAATTTGAACCAAGGTCAATTAGAATAGATACTAGATGGTTGGTGATCATACCTTCTATCTCCACCACTGAAGCTTGGTGGTCATCTTGTTTATTATCCAAGGCTGCATAAATTTGGGGCACACTCCTGGCCATGTCATTGACGGTGGTATCTTCTTGAATGTTGTAAATTCTCCAACTCTTCTTTTATCGGTGTGGGAAGTCCCTCAGTAGATGTTCTTCCCCACAACCCCAACATTTCAAGGGTTCTCTCTTTGGGTTATCAATATTTCCTGGGGTAGATCCAAAAGTTTTATTTCCACTCTGGGAGGGAAAATTATGTTGGTGTACACTTCAGTTTGGGAAGCTCGTCCTTGAGTCCTTCTTATAGTTTTTAAATCTTAGGGATTTAAACCCCTTTTTCTGGAATCCCGAACTATTCTTCTGCTTCCAGTTTTCATGAGGTTCTATACAATGCCGCAGCTGTTCGTAACAATATCTTTCCTTTCAGATAGTGTCTTCTAGGGTCTTTGGCTCATCAAACTCAATCCTGTTCTGATAGTCCTTAGGTAGTCCACTGATGAATCATTGCACCTTTGCCTTATCTGCTTTTATATAGGGTACGTACCTCAACAATTCAAGGAATCTGCTGACATATTCCTCTATGGTGCGTTGCCCCAATTTGAGTTCATAGAATTCTTTAGTCTTTTCATAGAAATAATTTTCTGACAGATACTTCTTTCTGAAGTATTTCTCAAACCGTTCCCAAGATAGGTCCTGTTCATGAATCCATTTTACATTCTTAAGGTCTTCCCACCAAATGGAAGCCTTTCTATTCAAGTTGAAAGTGGCTACTCAGGCGTTCAAGTTTTCTGAGAAGTCATGGACTCTAAAATACTTCTTTAGTCCAAGTAGCCACGCCTCCGCTTCTTCCCCTTTCTTTATTTCACCGTCGAAAGAGGGTGGTTTGGCCTTCCTGAATTCTTCAAGATTGTGACTTTTGGAATGCTTTCACTTCTTCCCTTTTCCTCGGGAATAAGAACTAGTTCTTTAACTAGAAGATTCCTCTGAGTCACCAGTTTTCTTTCTAGAGGAATCATTCGACGCTTGTCCCTTATCTCTTGGGTGGACCTTTCTCTAGGTGCTCTTCCCAGTGTGGCCACTTAGAAGACCACGTTTTCATATCTCAGGTGGACTTTAAATTTTCTTTGTCTGTCGTCAGTTTGCGTGACTGGTGTCAGGTTCATGTTGCAATTGTCTTTGTATGTCAGATAAACTCTACAACAAGACTGCATTAATTTTTGCCTGCTTCTCTTTCTCTTTTATCAACCTCTCGTTTTTGGCCTTACAACTCTACAGTTCGACCATGAGGCTTCTCACAGTCTCAGCTAGATTGGGAGGGGTCTCTACTGCTCTCCTTTCATCAGACTCTTTGTCTCTATTCTGGGAGCCATCCCCTACTTCGTGGTGCATCACCATTCTATGCATCTGCAGTTTCCCATGGTTGATCGTCCGCTTGTTGTGCAAGAAAAATACTTATTATTAGTCAACATTATATTCATTCACAATCATTGCATAATTCATATTTTTCAAATGCATACACACAATAGGAATTTTCATTCTTAACTTCATCTTTTGCTAAAGGGGGTTAAGATTGAGGGTTACTCCTTTTAAGAGTACTTCAAATGGAGTTTCTGTGCAACTCGTTCATGACCCCAAGCAGGCCAAGTGTTGTAACCATGCTTTGATACCAATTTGTCACACACCCACTATAACAACCTAGATTTTTCATCTTTTTCTTTGAGGAATAGAATCCTTGAGACTTCTATGGGGCCTAGTGTAGACCCTCTCTTCCCTTATCCTCCTCCAAAAGACCACAAGCTGGCCTTAGTGCAAGCACCTTTCCCAACTCATGAGTTGGGAATCAAGACTCTTGACTCCCCTTTCTCCAAACACTGATACCCAAGATATTATATGGGTATGGCTCCCTCCTCACTAGCGCCTGCTACATGTAACCATAGGCTAGGCCAAACACTAGCACCACTCGCAACCTCGCCAATTGAGGGGTGGAGCTCTCGTGCTCCTCCTTCGTGAATCCCTGAGACGCGAGAGGTCAATGTTGCGTGGAATCTACCAAAGAGACATGCCCACGCCACTTGTCAACCCCGCTATACTCTACTCACGAGCTGTGTCATCACCGCCCGTCGCATGAGATTTCAGCTCTCGACGTTTCGCGGCCTTAGCGATCGAGCTGCAGCTTCTTCATCCTGCGAAACCCCAAGCCAAAATAAGTCAATAGTGGGTTGACTCTTTCCCAGTGTGACACGTGTCCACCATCGGTCACCCACTTCCTAGGATAAATACTAGTGCTACTCACATCTCACGACTTCGCAAGATGGAGTGTTGAGTCCTCATGCTCCTCCTTCACGAGTTCCCGAGATACGATAAGTCAACAATGGGTTGACTCCTTCCTAGGTGAGATGTGTCCATCACCTATCACCCATTCCCACCTTTCTCTGGGTGCTTATTGTTACGCCACCTATCAACCATGGGGTCCCACTTAACGATGGGTCATGTGTTTTCACAAGCCCTCGGTGCTCAACACTTCGTGACTTCTACAATTGAAAAGAAACTCCCTCAAGTTTTGAACCCCTGATAGGAAATAACCACAAAAGTTTTGATCCAATGGTTCTCCCATGCCTTGGATCCAATGGTCACGATCACTTCACGATATCATGAATCATGAGTTCATGCAGCCCTACCCTTGACCACTCCAAGTCATGAGTCAACAAAATTATACTCTCTTGCCTATACAAAGGCTAAGATCGACGATAAATAGGGCTCCATCAAATCCTTGGATCTATAGTCCGGGATCCCATGGCTACATGCGAAGGCTGAAAGGGTCGAGGTGCTAAAGCCTATGCTCCTTCTCTAGATCCATTGGTCTCGACAGATATGGGGTATTCCTGAAAGGATTCTGACCGTTCATCTACCAAATGATAGGGTATTCTCTCTTTCTATAATTGGGCTCGCTATCCCTTTTGAGCTTGAATCATGAAATTCAACTTCCCAGGACTTTGAACTCCCATGACTTCAAGACCTTAGAGAGCTATCCTTCCTTGCATAAGGTTTCTAGACCCAGATCGCATGAACCTTCAAACGGTTCTTGGGCAATCGTCCTGAATCTTAGTCAAGTCTCTGGGTAAAGGTTCGGCATGGTTCCAAGGTTTATGGGGTAATCCCTAGGGAAGAGTACTCTTGAGGAGCCTTCCCAGAACATTACGAGAGTTAAGCAAACAAGATGATTCTCAGTGGAGCGAATTCATGCCCCAACCTTAATCCTTTGTACAAAAACCGACTATGGTATGTAAGCATACACAAGCATCTATTATTTCCAGTCTAACACACTAGGCAATCATTCTACATAGAAATTATTATGGGCATCTAAACATAAGCATGTATTCATGATATTCAGTTCTAAATACAAGGTATAAAACACGTATCAGATCTACCAGGCATGATGCAACTGCTGAGAGGGGTACTCATTTCCACCCAACCATAGGCTCAATGACTCAAAATGGATTTACCACTAGCCACCCTCGAGCTAGACCACGATGATTTGAGGTTCAGTCTTCTACTTCTAGCTCAACAAAAATCAAGGATGAAGGTTACTCTCCTTCTCCTGATGTAGGAAAATAATCCAGGACGAAGGTTACTCTCCTTCTCCTGGTATTCATAACTCCCTTCATTTCCAGGGTTTCTCCAGTCTCTTTCACGATCCCCGTCGTGCGCACTGCTCTTCTTTCCTACTACATTTCCTCTCTTGCCAATTTTTGTCTACAAGGTTATGTGTGGCACAGATTCCACCATCTGTGGCCAGGTATGAGGGCTATTACAGATGGGCGATTCACCCCCATCCCCTCATTAACTCTTGAGGAGCCTCCCCACCTACCAATCTGACGGGAAATCCATTCCAGGATCAGAGAGCTGCTTTGGCTTGTGGGCAAGTATAAACCAGTATGGTACTGGCTTGGTGGAAGTTAACACAACCATTCCAGGTCCCTTCCACCACCTCTCATTAGCCATCATGGTCTCTTTTAGCACATCCCCCTCTCAATAGTCATGCAACACATATCCATTATATCATTTACATTCATCGACCTTTTATGCAAAGGTTCGTCAAATCAAACATTCACATCTTTGAGTTTGCCATAGTTCTTGGCCAACATAGTTATTTTTACAGACTGGGGGAAACAAATGTGTGCGTAGTATTTATATATTTCATTTTCTATTTAGTCTAACAAATATTGTTTCCTGGAAATTTTCGAGAGATAACAAAAATTTGATTATAACATGATGAAAACAAAGACCATAAGCATGGAATATGCATAAATAACCTACCACCATGAAGATGAGGCCAAATGTATGTATGTCAATATGAGTAATGAGGGTTCAAATTCAAATGGAGATGGATAAGGTAATGAAGAAAGAGAGAACTTGGTGGAGACCCTAAAACATTTTCAAAAGGATGTCCAAAGTTATAAATCTAGTAATGATATGCTTATGAAATCCAAAGAGCGGCAAGATGACTTCAACATCAATTTTCTATGGATATTGGACATAATAGAGAATAATATAGATAAGGAGAGTGATTCAAGAAAATCAAGGATTCATAGGTTTGATGATGAGAGAAGATAAAAATAAATTGTTGAAAAGAATCACCATCAATCTCCAAGGAATTCATCTAGGAGAGAACACAATATTTCAATTCCATATCATGTTAGAAAGAATAAGATGAGGTTTGTGGTGGATGAAATCTAGGGAGAAATGAATAAGATAAAACCTTCTACCTTTGGTGGTGATCAAAAGAAGGATGAGGATGTAGAGACCTAGTTTCTAGGCATGTGGAAGTGCTTCCAGTTACATAATTACTCTTTATAATTAGAAGGAATAATTTCCATCTACAAGCTTAAGGGAAAAGCATCAATGTCATGGGACCATTTTTTTCAAGTGCAACACATTTATGAGAATATTTTTACTTGAAGGGATTTTAAGAGGTATTTTCAAAAGAAATACTTAACCAAACATTACTATGATAAGAAAATGAAGGATTTATTTGAATGCAATCTTGGAAGTATTACCATAGATGATTATGAAAGGATATTTTTAGAGATGATGAAATATGTTTCTTTCATCAAGGATGAATAGGTTATTATTAAGAGGTATTTGAGTGGGATTCCATCATTTATCAATGATAATATACAGTATGATTATCCCAAGACATTGGAGGAAATCATAAGGAAATCAAAATGCCTCTATTATCAACATAGAGGAAGACCAAGTTTCCAAAAGGCTTGGCAAGACAAGAAGAGAAGGAAGATGGAGTAGAGGAAGAAGGGTACCAAACCATCATTCTTCAAAAACAATAGTCAAGGACAAATAGCTTCTAAAGAGCCTAGAATGGAAAAACAGTGGAGCAAAGACCAAGGAAACATCCCATGAAATGTTGGGGTTGTGAGGGAGATCATATGTACATATATTTACCTCAAAGAGGTGAAAAAGTGAGGATTTTTCACAATGTACAACAAGCTTATATAGTGGAGAACATGGGAACAAATGTACCTAGGATCTACACATCCTTGGATAGCAAGCAAGTTGAGTTTTAGTCACATATGATTGAAGTGGAAGGTAAGATAAACAATCGTCCCATTTCTATTTTAATTGATTCAAGAAGCAGTCATAGTGGAAAGATTCCAGTTTCCAAAAATCAAGCTTGGGAAACCTTGGTTGGTGTAGCTAGATACAAGAGCTAAAAGTTTTGCAAAAGGATGTCCAAAGTTATAAAGCTAATAATGATATGCTTATGAAATCCAAAGAGCATAAAGATGACTTCAACATCAATTTTATATATATCTTGGAAATAATATAGAAGAATATAAATAAGAAGGCTGATTCAATAAAATCAAGGAGTCATGGGTCTCATGATGAGAGAAGAAAAACAAGAAGTGTTGACAAGCATCACCATCACTCTCCAAGGCATTCATCTAGGAGAGCACATAATAGCTCAAGTCCATATCTTGTTAGAAATTATAAGAGGATGTTTGAGGTGGATGAACTATAGGGATAAATGAATAATATAGAACCTCCTACCTTCGGTGGTGAGCACAAGAAGGATTTGGATACAAAGACCTCCTTTCTAGGCATGAGGAAGTACCTCTAGTTACATAATTACTCTTCATAGGTAGAAGTAAGAATTTCCATCTACAAGTTCAAGGGAAAAACATCAATGTGGTGGGACCGATTGTTGCAAGTGCAACACATTTATGATAATAGGTATACTTGAAGGGAGTTTAAGAGATATTTTCAAAAGAAATATTTAACCAAACTTGACTATGATAAGAAAATGAAGGAGTTCTTTGAATGCAATCTTGGAAGTATGACCATAGATGAGTATGAAAGGATATTTTTAGATTTGTTGAGATATGTTTCTTTCATCAAGGATGAACATGTTAATATTCATAGGTATTTGAGTAGTATGCCATCATTTATCAGTGATAAGATACAGTATGATCATCCCAAGACATTGGAATAAACCATAAGGAAAGATAAATTCCTCTATGATCAACATAGAGGAAGATAAAATTTACAAAAGGCTTTGGAAGACAAGAAGAGAAGGGATATGGAGAAGATGAAGAAGGGGACCAATACATCATTCTTCAAAAACAATAATCAGGACCAACTAGCTTCTAAAGAGCTTGGAATAACAAAAACTGTGGTTCAAAGACCAAGGAAACATCCTATGAAATGTTGGAGTTGTGAAGGAGATAATATGTACAAAGATTGTCATAAAAGAGGTGAAAAAGTGAGGAATGTTCACAATGTACAAAAATATGATACAATGGAGAACATGGGAAGAAATGTAGCCAGGATCTACACAACCCTAGATAACAAGCAAGTTGAGTTTCAATCACATATGATTGAAGTGGAAGGTAAGATGAACAATCAACCCATTGTTATTTTAATTGATTTAGGAGGTAGTCATAGTTATCTAGATTCTAATATGGTGGAAGTATTCCAATTTCCACAAAGAAAGATTGGGAAACCTTGGTTGGTGCAGCTATCTACAATAGCTAAAAGGAAAATTAATGAGATGGTTAAGGCATATGCAATAGACATGAATGGAATGAGCACAAGGAAAACTTTGAATGTCATACATTTGGGATCATATGATTGCTAATTGATATGGATTTTTTGGAAATGCATCATGATTTCCTATAATTTTATAATAAGGATTTTACTTGCTTGGACGAGGAAGGAAATCTGAAATCGGGATAGGGAATTCCAAGGGATGCAACTATCAGAGAAGTTTGAGCCTTGTAGTTAAAGAAAATATTCATGAAAGGATGCCAATTATTTGCATCACATATGGAAGATACACCTAAGGATAAAGTTCCAAATATTGAATAATATGCATTCCTAAAAGAGTTTTCGGATGTATTTAAAGAAATTATGGGGTTACGACCCAATAGAGATATTGATTTCTCAATCAATGTGATTCTTGGACAATCTTGAGTATCCAAGAATCCTTATACGATGAGTACACCAGAGTTGAAGGAGTTGCAAATGTAGCTTGAAGAGATTCTGAAGAAGGGGTATATACTCACAAGTGTGTCACCTTGGGGTGCACCAGTGTTATTTTGAAAATGAAGGATGGTAACTTGAGGCTTTGCATTGATTTCATGCAGTTAAATAAGGTAACCATGAAGAACAAATATCCTTTTCCAAGGATAGATTACCTATTTGATTTGTTGAAGGATGAAAAGATATTCTCCTAGATTGAACTTATATCACTAGGTGGTAATTAAAGAAGAAGATATAAACAAGACAACCTTTAGAATGAGGTATGGACATTATGAGTTTATAGTGGTGCCTTTTGGGTTGTCAAATGCACCAATAATTTTCATGTGTTTAATGAATGGTATTTTCAAAGATTACTTGGAGAAGTTTTTCATTGTATTCTTGGATGAAATTCTTATCCAATAGAATTTTGAATAAGAGCATGAGAAACACTTTAGGATGGTGCTACAAGTATTGAGAGAACATCAACTATATGAAAAGTTGAGCAAGTGCTCATTATACCAAAAGAAGATACATTACTTGGGGCATATTATTTCAGCGGAAGGATAGTAATGGATATGGAAATGATAAGAGCCATCGAAGGATGGAAAACACCAAGGAATGTCTTGAAAGTGAGATCATTCATGGGAATTTTAGGTTACTATAGAAGATTCATTGAGGGGTTCTTGAATATTGCACATCCAATCACATATTTTCAAAAGAAGGGTATGATATTTGAGTGGACGCCTGAATGTGAAAGAAGTTATCAACACTTGAAATATTTATTGATAAGTGAAATAATTTTGAGAATTTTTGATCCTAAAGAATATTTTGTTGTGGCAATGGATGCATGCAAAGAAGGGCTTGGTGGAGTCATTAGTCAGAATGGGCATGTGGTATGCTACGAATCAAGGAAATTAGAATAGCATGAAAGGCAGTATGATACTTATGATTTAGAATTGGCATCCATATTGCATGCCTTGAATATGTCGAGGCACTACCTCATGGGAAGAATATTTGAGTTGAGAACAAGCCACATTGGTCTGAAATATCTGTTTGGAAAACCAACTCTAAATTATAGGAAAATTAGATGGTTAGAATTCTTCAGTGAGTATGACTTTAATATAAATCATATCAAGGGTAAAGAGAGTGTAGGATATGCACTCATTAGGAGAGTGCATGATATGCATGCTACAAGCATTAGCATGTACAAATCATATTTGAAAGACATAATTCTAGAGGCTTCCAAATCAGATCAACACTATCTGGAAATAACGTCAAAATTAAAGCAAGGAATTTTGCAGTAGAAAACTTAATATTTTGAGTTAAAAGAGGATAAAATCCTCATGTAAAAGGGTATATTTTATGTGCCAAATTTTAAGAAGTTGAAAAATATGATATCAAAAGAAATGCATAACGTGCCTTATGTTGGGAACCCAGGCTACCAAAATACAATCACAGCTGTCAATAAACACCATTATTGGCCAGGTATAAGAAAGAGGTTGATGATTTTATTTCCAGATGTTTGGAATGCCAAAAATTAAAGGTTGAGCACAAACACCCAACTAGTTTCTACAACCATCTCCCATTCCTGAGTGGAAATGAGAAGTTGTAACTATGGATTTCATCACTAAGCTTCCCAGAACAACCAAATAGCATGATTCCATCAAATTTTTGGAAAGTATTATTCATAGGATTTGTGACGAATCTGAAATTTAGCACAACCTATCATCTAGAGTCATATGGGAAAACAAAGAGATTCAACCAGGTGATCGATTATTTTCATTTGGTTGATTTTACTTATAACAATGGGTATCAAGAATCTCTAAAGATGAGTTGATTTGAGTCACTTTATGGAAGAAAGTGTAACACTCTAGTGAGATGGGACAACCTATCATAAAGAGTAGTAGTTGGGCCATAATTAATTAGGGAAATGGAAGAGTAGATGGTGAAAATAAAAAATAATTTAAAATTTTCCCAAGGTAGAAAAAAAAATTATGCTAATAAAGGAATAACTCAAAGTGAGTTTAAAGTGCATGACCAGGTGTTCTTGAAATTAAATGCCAAGATAAGTTCCCTAAAGTTGGGAAATTGTTCAAAGATGGAAGTATGTTGTTATGGGTCGTTTGAAATCCCATAGAGGATTGGTACTATTGCATACAATATTTCACTACCTACATCGATGCGTATTCATAATGTATTCCATGTTTCTTTTATTAAAAAGTATGTACCTAATGCTAATCATGTCATTGGCTAGAATGTGATTTAGGTGGAGCCAGAAGGCGACTTTCAAGCGCAACCCATTTTCATATTGGACTGGAATATCAAGGAGCTCTAGATTCAAGCCATAAGGCTAGTAAAGGTCCAATGGAACTAGTACGGTCCTAAGGATGAAACTCGATAGAATGAGGATGCTATGTGCGAATAGTACCCATGTCTTTTTTAATACTTTTGAAGTTTTGATTGTACATGTGTATATAATGCACTGAGAAGAGTGCATAAATAAGGGGGGAGGGGAATGAAATACCCTTAGGATGAACCCAATTGTAATGTAAATGTAAATGTACATATAGGATGGTGATCCAGGACATTTTGGGCAAAAGTGCCTTTGTATATATGTATTTTGAGGCTAGAGTGCCTATGCATAGTATTTCAGATATAAAATAGTATGGAGAACAAAAATAATTAGCTAGAAATGATATATAAACAATGATATAACTAGAAAAATACCACAATAATACCCAAATAATACCAAAATAACACCAGAAAGAGTAATTTGATTACTGAGAGCAATGTTCACTTGCCTCTTCGAAGGGGCAACCTCCAGTAGAGAAGAGATATATTACTATAATATCCAAGACAAATATTCTCATACCCCCTACTCCTATTTATACTAAATATGTCTATCCAAAAGAACAATCTAGAGGAAAATCCTTCTAGAAGCAAAATATTCTATTAGGTCTTCTTACATTTTACTTATACTTCCTTATTGCTAGGCATTATTAATATTGGCCTTTATTACATGGAAATATATTATTCTACCTACGTAAGAGGTTAGGTCCCTAACATGTCCTCCCCCTTAAAAACATCCTTATACTCAAGGATTTAGATGAAGAAATTTCTCCAGAATGGTAGTTGGTTCCCAAGTGGCATCCATTGGAGTTGTATCTTTCCAATAGATGAATACTTCCTTTATGGTGCGATGATGCAGATGATGCTCATGCTGGTCCAAAACTGCGTGTGGATGTAACCAAATGGATCCTTCTTCATCCAACTCAGGAAGGTTGTTTTGAGTTTGGAACTTAGTTCCAATCACCTTCTTTAAGTAGAAAACATGAAAAATAGGATGAAGCTTAGAATGACTGGAAAAAAATAACTAATAGGCTACCTGTACCACATGCTTGAGAATGGTATAAGGACCATAAAAATTGGGCGCCAGTTTCTGACAATGATCATCCTTGAGGGAATTTTTCTTATAAGGTTTTAGTCGAATAAACACATGATCTCCTTCTACAAATTGACGTTCAGAGTGAACTTGATCTTCCTGTTGCTTCATGCAATTCTAGGCCATGAAAAAATTCTCTTTGAGGGTATGGAGAATAGCCTCTCAAATTGTAAGAATTTGGTCAACCACTTGGTCCTTCGAGACACCTGGAAAGTATGAGAGAAATGAAGGTGGATGTTTTCCATATACTGCTTCAAAAGGAGTCATGTGAGTAGCTATATGGTAAGAAGTGCTGTACCACCATTCAGCTAGTGGTAACCATTGAGGCCATTTATTTTACCTTTCCTATGCAAAACACCTCAAATATGTTTCCAAACACTTGTTAAAAACTTCAGTTTGACCATCCATATGGGGATGATAAGATGTGCTGAGATGCAATTGGGTGCCTTGTAGCTTGAAAATTTCTTGCCAAAAATTGCTGGTGAAAGTGGGGTCTCTATCCGAAACAATAGAATGAGGCATGCCATGAATCTTGAAGACCTGATCCATGAAATGTTGAGCCATAATGGAGGCTGTAAATGGGTGTTGAAGAGAACAAAAATGAGCATACCTTGAAAGAAAATAAACTACCACCATGATGACTGATTTATTGCTCAATTTAGGTAAGCCCACAATAAAATCCATAGAGATATCCCTCCAAATAGTAGGTGGAATCAGAAGTGGTTGTAGTGTGCCAAGAGCTTTGATTGTTTCTCCCTTGTTGTGTTGACAAACATCACATTTTTCCACAAAATTGTGAATGTCTTGTTTCATACCATTCCAGAAAAAAGAACATTTGACCTGGTCATAGGTTTTGGTAAACCCTGAGTGCCCAATGGTGGGTGTAGCATGAAGCTCAAGAAGTACCGTGGATTTAATTTGTGACTGTTTACTTAAACATGAATGACCTTTGCATTGAATCTCATCATTGTGCCAAGAGTACATTTCGGAAACTGGAGATTTAGCCTACAATTGTTGTATTAGATGCAAAATTTTGGGATCGTGTAGCCATTCTTGGTGAATAGCTTGGAGCCAATTTGGTACAATGAAGGAGAGGGGAAAAAGGGACCCTTCATCTTCATATTTTTTGGAAAGTACATCAGCAACCACACTATCTTTTCCTTTCTTATAAATGATCTCATAATTATATCCAAAGAGCTTAATCACCCATTTTTGTTTCTCCAGGGAGGAAAGGTGGTGTTCTATAAAATACTTGAGGCTTTGATGATCTGTCTTAATTTGGAAGCGTTTTCCCAATAGATAAGGGTGCCAAAGATCCACTGCATGGAGAATAACCAATATTTATTTTTCATAGATTGATTTTCCCAAATGTTTCTCTAACATTTGTTTGATGTTAAAGTCCAAAGGTCGACCCTCTTGCATAAGGATTGATGCAATTACTCTCCTAGAAGCATCACATTCCAGGAAAAAGGTCTTTGTGAAATCAAGAAGGGCCAGGACTGGAGTGGTGCACATGGTCGCCTTCAATATTTGAAAGGCCCGAGAAGCTACGAGAGTCCAAGTGAAATAATTATTTTTAAGGAGGGTAGTGAGAGGTGCCACGATATTTCCATAATTCCTAACAAACTTGCAATAATAACCTATTAAAATTGTTAGCACTTGAACTTGTTAGGGTCTTGTGAGTGTGCATTTTCTACCTAAGACTGCTTTTTTCCCTGTCTCCCTCTCTTTTGCAGACAACTTTTTAAACTTTTATCCCCTTCGGCTTCTATAATATTTTTTGTTTTCCTCCACCATGCTTGTAGTTCTCTAGTCTCCCTTTTCTCCCAGCTTCTATCCGGTCTCCCAAGCCTTTTTTTACACAGGCCACAGTCACGGGCTCATAGTGAAAAATTTGAAATGGTCTAACATGAATACAAATCAAGGGAGTAGGCAAAGACTAGTTTCCAATGGCAAGGATCCATCGATGGAGTAGATTGACGGTCATTGGGTAGTCAGGGCAGGAAAGTTGCCTAAAGTTTAGTGCCATGGAAGAGGCTTGAGATCAAAGGTCAAGAAAAGTTTGATCTGGGCTATAGATATTGAGGAGATAGGTGGTGGTCATTCGAGGTTTTGCAGAAATGACTTTCGAGGGTTTTGTAATGAGATTCATGCAATTTTCTCAAAATGTGAAATATATCTGATCTGTCTATTCCAATAGGACACATGGCACAGGATCAGCATTTTTCTAACTCGCTATTGAATAAATTCAACAAAGAGAGCGATGAGAACTCACAATACACGAAGTTCCAGTGCGTTCGGAGGGTCTAGTTCCAGGACATCGATAGAGGCCATTTGGCAGAACTAAAGGGAAGAGCTAACATGAGTTAGGCCCCGTCATGTTTTCGGTAACTGGGAGTTCGAAGGGAAAGGGCTCTGTTCCTTCCCATCGTCGATATGAGAAATGCGACGAGCTCCTTTGGGGCTCATTCGGTGGTCATGGGATGAGGTCACATGAAGAGAATCCAAGGGGGGAGCTACTAGATGTTAAAGTGCTAGTTTGGAGATCTAGTTTTGGGGTTTCGGAGGGTGGTGTGTTGGGCTTGTATTTCGCCAATACTCGCGGGTCTTGATACATGAAGAACCTTTGGTGTTAGGCACGAGTTCATAGCTTGTGATCACATGGGGCGATGGGAAGAAGTCGTGCCAAAGAGCTGAGAGCACTCATGTTTGAATACAGAAGGAAAGTAGTGAGGCCCAAGGTTCCGAAGCCATTTTGAGGAAGTCATGGGCACCACCCACGACGTTGATGTGTGTCAGGATTCATCTTGATCCTGAGGCAATCAGTTAATGGAAGCAGGGGGGAGGTAGTTGAAATCTCATTTCACCCTGTAAATGGAAGGCATGGAAGCACCAACTATGGAGGTAGGCTGTCAACCCAAGGTCACTCTGTCAATGAAATTTTCTGCAAAGTCCATACTGAATTGAGATCATGTCTGGCAGAAAAATGTATGGGCGGTCTGACAAATAAAGGCGAAGATGCTAGGATTTGAATGTAATGACCAGAGCATGTTTCTCAAGGGTGCAGTTGCTCTGAGTATTTAGAATCAGTTTTCATATTTTATATAGATCGATGGTTGAGAAGAGCTCTCGATTGTAAAGATTTAGTAAAGCCTCTGGTTCTCTGGTTATGTTATGTATTTGAGACTTCTTGTCTAATGAAATTCAGTTTCCTTTTCATCTCTTTGTAACGACAGCATTAGGACACTTGGGCATGGAAGATCTAGTTGACGATAGTTGTGTTTGTGTGATGTATGTTTGATCACAGTGACACCATTGTCGGTTTAATCAGTTCCCTCTGTTGTTTTTCTTCCAACACTGAAAGTCTCGGGCATGGATAATCCAGTCAGGTTGTTGTGACTATATTGTAATGTATGTTTGATTGCAGTACTGTCATAGTGGTTTTAGTTTCTTGAATCTCTGAATTCAAGAGGATCTTGTATTTGAATCTTTTCCTCCTTATGGTGCTAGAAGACTAGATGTCCATAACAGACCTTTTCATTCTCCTCAAATTCTTCCTCCTAATCACCACCATACTGCAATTTACTAATTGAATTTAGATTAAGACCTCACTTGCCTATGCGTGCCAACCCAATTTTCCAAGTTAGAATGATATAATATTGAGACTGTGTCCATTATACCACCTTTAAATTTATTCATTGTGACATACGAACTTATGGGCCTTGGGCTTACCTTTGCTACAATCCAAAGGTGACTTCCAACACTAACAAAACCCATAAATCCATGCAAGATTTTGAGAGTCTTTGGGCAAGGACAATCCTGCATAGCTTCAGTATTTTTAGGATCCACCTTGATGCCAGCATTTCCAACAATATGACACAGGTAATCGACTTCTAAGGTGCCAAAAGAACATTTATATTGTTTAAGGAAAATTCGGTGCTAAGAGAGTATATGTAGAAATCGATCCACATCAGAAAGATGGGTTGTCTAGGTTTTACTATAGATGAGGATATCATCAAATAAAAATAAGACAAAATGATGGAGAAAAGGACAAAAGACATGATTCATGACGCTTTAGAAGTGGAGGGAGCATTACATAAGCCAAAGGGAATGAACAAAAACTCATAGTGGTCCTCATGAGTTTGAAATGTAGTCTTATGAATTTCTTCATTGTTTATATGTATCTAGTTGTAGACAAAATGTAGATCAAGTTTAGTAAAGAACTAGGAACCACTCAATTAACCTAAGAGGTCATCAATGATAGGAATGGGAAATTTGTATTTAATGGTGAGTTTTTTGAGGGTGCGGAAGTCAGAACACATGTGCCAATAACCTTATTTCTTAAGGACCATGACAACAGGAGAGGAGTAGGGGCTCGTACTAGAATGGATAACACCTGCGTTGATAATTTCTTGAACAATTATCTCAATTTTTATTTTTTTTGGGAAAAGGGATGATGATAGGGACAAATATTGGGAGGAAGGCTGCCAAGGACAAGGGGAATGGAATGATCATGAACACCATGAGAAGGAGGGATTCCCAGGGGATTAGAAAAAAATACTTGATGTTTGGAGAGGACGGATTGGAGGTCTTGTGGCATAGATGGTGTCTCAATGGCCTGGATGACATGGAGTTGTGCAATAATGCCAGAATGACCTTTTTTGAGAATATTTTCCATGCGATGGGAACTTATGATCTCCATGGAACTGGTGGTGATGCCTTGGAACTGATATTGTTGGCCCTCCTGGTGGAATTGCATTATTAATTCCTTAAAATACATGAGAATGGGACCCAAATTCCTTAGCCATTCTACACCCAACACAATGCCACAACCACCAATGTCTATAGCAAACATATGAGATTTTGTGTGGTACTGACCAATTTGGAGACATGCATTTTAACAATGCCCTCCACATTTCATGGACCCACCATTGGAAATCATGATTTGAAAATTATTTACATCACATATATAGCAATTAGTTCCTTGGGAAATAGGGAGTTAAATAAAATTATGCGTGCTTCCACTATCCATAATAATGATGACCTTCCAATGCTTAATGTAACCAATTATATTGAGGGTTTGGGGAGTAGAGAAGCTAGTGAGAGCATTTAGGGAAATGACAGGTTCATCTTTGGGAGGGTCAGAGGGAGGGGTCATGTCAGTGGGTTTAGGTGATGCGGCCACAAGGGGAGCCTCAACATCGTATTCTGAAACATCCTCCAAGATGACCATAAAACGATTTTGTTCCTTACACTTGTGCCGGGGAAAATATTTGTCATCACAATTAGAACAAAGGCCTTTGAGTTGGATTTCATCCATTTCTCCCCTGGTCAATTTATGGAACTTTACTGGAGTAGAAGGAGGAGTGGGATTGACTGGTTTAATGCGAGGAATAAAGGAGGGTTTTTGGGTTTGAGAAGAGACAACCTATCATTCTTCCTTAGCTCTTTTAGTATCTTCCACCCAACTCTAAGGTTGAGCCATGAGGACATGGGCATGAATCTCATCCTTGAGGCCACTAATAAAACATTCTCGAAAAAAAATCATTAGAAATTCCTTTTATACAGAAAGACAATCGCTCAAAAGTAGCTATAAAGTATTCCACTGTGCCATATTGCTTCAAGTTTGTCAAATTGCCTAAATAGTTTGTGTCATTATCAAAGTGTTCATAAAGAATTTCCACAAATTGTGTCTAAGCCACATAGCCTTGGTGGGCAATTTTTCTCCATTGCCAACGTTCTTAATTTATATGGAGAACACCATACGGGAGTTTGGCCAACTCATTTGTAATTCCATACAAAGAGAAAAAATGTTCCATTTGAGTTACCCAACCAGTGAGATACGAGCCATAAAATTTGGTCACATCCACACATGGAAGGCGTAGGTCACATTGAAAGTGATGGGGCTGAAAATTCTAGGAATGAGAGGAAGTTTCACCTTTGGATTGCAAAGGTTGGTCAGAGGAGAAAAGATCTACAAGGATATGTAGCTTGGCACGGATCATCATAGTGAAGGAGGAAAGATGGGTATTGAAGGATGAAAGTTGGGTAGCTTTTATCAAACTAATCGATAAGTACAGACACAAATGGATCTCCCTAATTTCACCACAAAACTAGAACAAAACAAGACATAATATAAAACTTTCCCCAAGTTTTAATTATCATGACTACTAACTAACAAGAGATAAATGACATGCCTTTTAAATGTCGTTTGTCCTTGCTAGTGTAATCCTTGCTATGTTCCAAGTGTTGGCACTAGAAGTCACCTCTGGATTGTAGTAGAGGAAATCCCAGTACCCATTAGTTTTATGTCACAATGAATAAATTTAAAGGGGGTCTAATGGACGCAGGCTCAGGATAATATCACTTTAAATCAGAAAATTGGGCTGATATGTGAAGAAAAGTGAGGTCTTGATCTAACTTTAGTCAGTAATTCATATAAAGGGTGAGTAGGATGAAGAACTTGAGGATGAAATGTAGAGGTTTTCTATGGACATCTGGTCCTCCAACAACCTAAGGAGGAAAAGATTCAAATACAAGATCTTCTTGAATCCAAAACTTCAAGAAACTAAAAAACACCATAACAATACTGCAATCAAACATACATTGCGCTATAGTCACAACAAATCTACTGGATCATCCATGCTCGATTCTTCAGTATCAGAAGTGAAAGAGATGAACGAGAAGTTTATTGTCATTAAATAATAAGTCTCAAATGGTAATACATAACCAGAGAACTAGAGGCCTCATCAAAACTTTACAAATCAAGAGCGTAGATCAACCATCAATGTCAACAAAATATGAGAACAACTCCTATATACTCATAGAAAACCCTAGATATGTGCCCAAGACTTTGCATTGAAGTCTTTATGTTTTCATGATTCCTGGAAGACTGCACATGCAACCTCTTATCAGACATAATCTCATTTGAGGATGGACCTGTAGATGAGTCATCTGGTTGACATTCCTTTTTTGGGTTTTCCATTTATGGTGGAAATAATGTTCAACCGCCACCACCTACCTCAATAACTACTTCATCAGGATTAGGGAAGACCCAGGTCAAAGTTGCACCTATAGGACATGGTGACCTTAGCATTCTGTTGTATGGATCTGAGTCGGATGCTTACGAGGAAGCCTGACAGCAGATGTGGCTGTTGACGAAGTGATTGGCATGCTTGGTATGGAATAGAGAACGGGATATGGCCAGGTGGATAGCCGTGGGTGGGAAGAGGATATTGAGGATAAGGTGGGGGCCACACAAGTGAGATATGAGGTGTAATGGGATGGAGGTGATGTGGAGTGAGGTGGTATAGGTGGAGGTATATGAGAAGGGGACAAGTGCCGGTGGGACGGTGAGTGGAAGATAGGTGTGAGGGAGCGAAAGTGATAGGGGAGTAGCCACTTGTCAACCTGGGATAGGGTGTTATATGCACATGTGCATATTAGGGATGCAAAAAGTGGTTTGATTCTTCCCCTGTTTTGGGCTCGATGTGTGTCTTTGACTGACACGTAGCATCTCCACAAAACCGTGGTTTTGTCCCCGGCCCACCCTACAAATTGTATCATCCTAGAATTTTGGTGCCCCAATATACTCAATGATCATCAATCAGAGGCATGTAGATCTCAACTGCCCAAATTTGTGCGTGCTTTATCGCATCGCGCCAAAAGTTCACATCAATCATCCGACTTAGGATAGAAGCCAAAATGTGGGTTTTTTGCCCGCTTTTTTCTGTTCCTCTGCCAAAAATGCCACTCCCTAGGGAAACACTCCCTTTACAAATTAATGTGATAATGCCAAGGATTATGGGATGTTGAACCTGTAAAAAGGCACAAGCCAACGAAGTGAAAGAAACAACGTATTCTAAAAAAAACCTATGTATGTGATCAAGGAGTCATACAATAAAATAAGACCAATATTATGGGAAAGAAATATATCACTATATTAAAGAATGTGGAAGAAAGATACAACCAGATGCCTTGATGTTGTCAGGTTCCTTCTAAAATTTTCTTGATTCCTACACACTTCTACTCCATAGATTCTGAGATCAACAATCTATCTTGAGAAATCAAAGCTCAAATCCAACATACAAGCTCCAAAAACTCCAAGCTACAAAACTCAAGAACTTTCCAACTCCAAAAGCTAGCCAACTAGATTTTCCCATAAGATCTCTTCTCCTTTTCTAAGATGAAAAGGATAGGGTGAGGGGGTTAGGATGATCCCATGAGATCAGGGATGTGACTCAGATACAAACTGATCGGAGGCCACCTCACCTCAGAATATTCTCTTATAGATGAATCAATAAGATGCTCTTTTTCCTTCGTACAAAAATCATCGCACCCTTAGCATTGAGAAAATTGTGATGGTGTCATAGGAAACTGTGGTGCAATCTATGATGATCCTATATCATCACATCCTTAACACTAAGAAAAGTGTGATGATCCTTTTTTCTAAGGTTTTTGACAAAGGAAAAGTATAATTCCATCTCTCCCGGGAAATCTATCTTCATTCTTCTTCAAAGATTCAGGCCATTGATCCTTCTCAAGAAAAAGGATAGGTTTACATCATTAATGCTCATAGGGGTGATAGAAATAATGTGTAACAATAGCGAGTTCCAGTTTGATTTCCTCAATTTTGGTGTTGATGAAGGAATGCATGTTTTTATTAATGGTGGAAACATTGGCACTGAGATGTCTCACTTCTTGTTGGGTCTCTATGAGATTAGAGTGCAAGGAATTGAAGCAAGCTTCCAAGTCTTGGCTATAGGTGTGGGCCATGATGAAGAGTAAAAATGACAAGGGGTAGGTGGGACCACACATAAAATGGGTTATGGTTGAAGTGTATCACAATGATAAGGGAGAAGAGGGGAATCCAATGGGGTAAGGCCCAAATAAGGGTGTTGGAAGTGGGTTAGGTCCATGAAAAAAATATTACTAAAAATGATAGGTATGAATGGGATAAGGGCGAAGAGAGGAATCCAACATGATATTTCTCAAATAATGGTGCCATCAAGATCCATAGTTATACTCCGATATGAAGAATATTGTAGTGACTAAATGCCCAAATTCTTAATAGGAACAAATATGTAGTAATTTCACAACCCGAATACCGGAGAGATACTTGCGCAACAATAGATATTGTCTGTTATGTTTTTGTTTCCATCCCAAGGGTCAGGGTATTCAATTATTCTATAGAAAAGGGTTTTCCCTATGCTATATCTCTCTTATATACGTGTGGGCTCCAACAGTAGTCTTCGACCCAATATCTCAGGGGACCAAAAAAGGAGGCTAGACCATGCCCTTATCCATACTAACTGACTACCCAGGTACTAGAGAGTACCTTCCCGAGTGTTGTTCTCGATGGAACTATAGCATTCAGGTGACCAATCAATTTATCTATGGAGGGATTTAGGAGATCTAGGTTGATCCGTATATAGGTGTTGTCGGATGCACTACCACTCGAAGAGGTTCCAATAGTGGTTATAAGGGTGGCTAAAATATGTGTTCTTAAGTACCACTTGTATTTTCTGCATGTATGAATCCACAACCATGGGTTTATGTGTGTAATGATAGATATTTGTAGCTTTAAGAAGTTGGAATACGTATCTACCCTGGAAAAAAAATTAACCTACAATTCTTTGCCAAGTAAGGCTCTCTCATACCACTTATAGTATTCCAAATATAAAATAGTATGCAAAACAGAAATAATTATCTAGAAATGGCATATAAACAATGAAATAACTAGAACAATACCACAATAATACAATAATAATACTAGAATAACACCAGAATAACACCAGAAAGAGGAATTTGATTACCAAGAGCAATGTTCACTTTCCTCTTCGAGGGGGAAACCTCCAACAGAGAAGAGATGTATTACAATACTATCTAAGACAAGGATTCTCATACCCTCTACTCCTATTTATACTAAATATGTCTATCGAAAAGAACAATCTAGAGGAAGATCCTTCTAGAAGTGGAAGCTTCTATTAGGTCTTCTTACATTTGACTTATTCTTCCTTATTGCTAGGCCTTATTAATATTGGCCTTTATTACATGGAAATATATTATTCTACCTATGTGAGGGGTTAGGTCCCTAACACTATGTGGATATTAGGCTGGAGAGCCATAAGATAAAATGCCAGTGAGCCTATCTTTGTATTATGTAATCACACTTATATTTTAATGAAAACACATCACTATTGCAGACAAACCAAAAAATATATTATGGGGGGATAAACTCCACTAGAATACAAAGGGGGGGATAAGATTCTAAGAAAGGGGCTTAGATAAGGGGTGTTGGTCCCTTCGTTTTTGGGATAAGGAACTACACAAGTTTTGACTGAGCACGAGTTGCACAAGTTTCAGAAGAAGCTAGACAACAAAGCAAGTAAGAGCAACAGAAAGCAGTTGCAAAGGACAATGGCATGGTTGCAATAGAACAATGAAGCGTGCAAGACGAGATGGAAGACACAACCTAGCTATATATAGGGCTGAACATAATTGTAAAAGGGTTGTTTCTCAGTTAGTCAGTCAAGATTTGAGTTGTTGGTTGTTGTAAGTCCAGTCATGTAAAGTCTTGAGTTTTTAATGTAATCAACCTATCTATCTGAGAATCAAATCTCTGCAACATGAGTCTAGAGTCAAGAGTCTGTACAGAGAATTACTATGTATGCCAGAATCTGTAATAAAGGAAATATTTTGAAGCCAATATGAAGAAGGATCTGAATTTTCAAAATACAATGTGTCTCTATGTATTTTACTTATGCATTACAATACTTCTTTATGGTTTACAAGTTCTACTTGATGATTCTATGTTTAAAGGCTTGTTCATAATATAAGTTGGTTCAATTCTTTCACACTTAAGATTCAAATATGCTCATGTCTCTTGCGCAAGATCAGGATGAGTCCTGAAGGTTCTGTTGATCCTCCTAAGTCTTTTTGTTACCCTTCCTTATCTATTTGTCTCAGCAGCTCTT
>JASDQU010308789.1:88962-107222 GCA_032191745.1 Picea mariana
GGAGTATTGCACGGTCTACCATAGAGGACTTCGAAAGGGCTCATCTTCAGGGATTCTTGGTAGCCATTGTTGTAGGCGAATTCCACCAGTGGCAGGAAATCTTCCCACTTCTTGGGTTGATGCATTACATGCATTCTTAGCATGTCTTCCAATATTTGTTTCACTCTTTCCGTCTGTCCATCGGTTTGTGGATGATAGGCAGTGCTAAATAGTAATTTGGTCCCTAGACCAGCCAATCTGACGGGAAATCCATTCCAGGATCAGAGAGCTGCTTTGGCTTGTGGGCAAGTATAAACCAGTATGGTACTGGCTTGGTGGAAGTTAACACAACCATTCCAGGTCCCTTCCACCACCTCTCATTAGCCATCATGGTCTCTTTTAGCACATCCCCCTCTCAACAGTCATGCAACACATATCCATTATATCATTTACATTCATCGACCTTTTATGCAAAGGTTCGTCAAATCAAACACTCACATCTTTGAGTTTGCCATAGTTCTTGGCCAACATAGTTATTTTTACAGACTGGGGGAAACAAATGTGTGCATAGTATTTATATATTTCATCTGTTATTTAGTCTAACAAATATTGTTTCCTGGAAATTTTGGAGAGATAACAAAAATTTGATTATAACATGATCAAAACAAAGACCATAAGCATGGAATATGCATAAATAACCTACCACCATGAAGATGAGGCCAAATGTATGTATGTCAATATGAGTAATGAGGGTTCAAATTCAAATGGAGATGGAGAAGGTAATGAAGAAAGAGAGAACTTGGTGGAGACCCTAAAACATTTTCAAAAGGATGTCCAAAGTTATAAATCTAGTAATGATATGCTTATGAAATCCAAAGAGCGGCAAGATGACTTCAACATCAATTTTCTATGGATCTTGGACATAATAGAGAATAATATAGATAAGGAGAGTGATTCAAGAAAATCAAGGAGTCATAGGTTTGATGATGAGAGAAGATAAAAAAAAAGTGTTGAAAAGAATCACCATCAATCTCCAAGGAATTCATCTAGGAGAGAACACAATATTTCAATCTCATATCATGTTAGAAAGAATAAGATGAGGTTTGTGGTGGATGAACTCTAGGGAGAAATGAATAAGATAAAAGCTCCTACCTTTGGTGGTGATCACAAGAAGGATGAGGATGCAGAGACCTGGTTGCTAGGCATGAGGAAGTGCTTCAAGTTACATAATTACTCTTCATAATTAGAAGGAATAATTTCCATCTACAAGCTCAAGGGAAAAGAATCAATGTCGTGGGACCAGTTTTTGCAAGTGCAACACATTTATGAGAATATTTTTACTTGAAGGGATTTTAAGAGGTATTTTCAAAAGAAATACTTAACCAAACATTACTATGATAAGAAAATGAAGGATTTATTTGAATGCAATCTTGGAAGTATTACCATAGATGATTATGAAAGGATATTTTTAGAGATGCTGAAATATTTTTCTTTCATCAAGGATGAATAGGTTAATATTAAGAGGTATTTGAGTGGGATGCCATCATTTATCAATGATAATATACAGTATGATTATCCCAAGACATTGGAGGAAATCATAAGGACATCAAAATGCCTCTATTATCAACATAGAGGAAGACCAAATTTCCAAAAGGCTTGGCAAGACAAGAAGAGAAGGAAGATGGAGCAGAGGAAGAAGGGGACCAAACCATCATTCTTCAAAAACAATAGCCAAGGACAAATAGCTTCTAAAGAGCCTAGAATGGAAAAAAAGTGGGGCAAAGACCAAGGAAACATCCCATGAAATGTTGGGGTTGTGAGGGAGATCATATGTACATATATTTACCTCAAAGAGGTGAAAAAGTGAGGATTTTTCACAATGTGCAACAAGATTATATAGTGGAGAACATGGGAACAAATGTACCTAGGATCTACACATCCTTGGATAACAAGCAAGTTGAGTTTCAATCACATATGATTGAAGTGGAAGGTAAGATAAACAATCGTCCCATTTCTATTTTAATTGATTCAATAAGTAGTCATAGTGGAAAGATTCCAATTTCCAAAAATCAAGCTTGGGAAACCTTGGTTGGTGCAACTAGATACAAGAGCTAAAATTTTTGCAAAAGGATGTCCAAAGTTATAAAGCTAATAATGATATGCTTATGAAATCCAAAGAGCATAAAGATGACTTCAACATCAATTTTATATAGATCTTGGAAATAATATAGAAGAATATAAATAAGAAGGCTGATTCAATCAAATCAAGGAGTCATGGGTCTCATGATGAGAGAAGAAAAACAAGAAGTGTTGACAAGCATCACCATCACTCTCCAAGGCATTCATCTAGGAGAGAACATAATAGCTCAAGTCCATATCTTGTTAGAAATCATAACAGGATGTTTGAGGTGGATGAACTATAGGGATAAATGAATAAGATAAAACCTCCTACCTTCGGTGGTGAGCACAAGAAGGATTTGGATACAAAGACCTCCTTTCTAGGCATGAGGAAGTACCTCTAGTTACATAATTACTCTTCATAGGTAGAAATAAGAATTTCCATATACAAGTTCAAGGGAAAAACATCAATGTGGTGGGACTGATTGTTACAAGTGCAACACATTTATGATAATAGGTATACTTGAAGGGAGTTTAAGAGATATTTTCAAAAGAAATATTTAACCAAAGTTTACTATGATAAGAAAATGAAGGAGTTCTTTGAATGCAATCTTGTAAGTATGACCATAGATGAGTATGAAAGGATATTTTTAGATTTGTTGAGATACGTTTCTTTCATCAAGGATGAACATGTTAATATTCATAGGTATTTGAGTAGTATGCCATCATTTATCAGTGATAAGATACATTATGATCATCCCAAGACATTGGAAGAAACCATAAGGAAAGATAAATTCCTCTATGATCAACATAGAGGAAGATAAAATTTACAAAAGGCTTGGAAAGACAAGAAGAGAAGGAATATGGAGAAGATGAAGAAGGGGACCAATACATCATTCTTCAAAAACAATAATCAGGACCAACTAGCTTCTAAAGAGCTTGGAATAACAAAAAGTGTGGTTCAAAGACCAAGGAAACATCCTATGAAATGTTGGAGTTGTGAAGGAGATAATATGTACAAAGATTGTCATAAAAGAGGTGAAAAAGTGAGGAATGTTCACAATGTACAAAAATATGATACAATGGAGAACATGGGAAGAAATGTAGCCAGGATCTACACAACCCTAGATAACAAGCAAGTTGAGTTTCAATCACATATGATTGAAGTGGAAGGTAAGATGAACAATCAACCCATTGTTATTTTAATTGATTTAGGAGGTAGTCATAGTTATCTAGATCCTAATATGGTGGAAGTATTCCAATTTCCACAAAGAAAGATTGGGAAACCTTGGTTGGTGTAGCTAGCTACATGAGCTAAAAGGAAAATTAATGAGATGGTTAAGGCATATGCAATAGACATGAATGGAATGAGCACAAGGAAAACTTTGAATGTCATACATTTGGGATCATATGATTGCTAATTGATATGGATTTGTTGGAAATGCATCATGATTTCCTATAATTTTATAATAAGGATTTTACTTGCTTGGACGAGGAAGGAAATCTGAAATCGGGATAGGGAATTCCAAGGGATGCAACTATCAGAGAAGTTTGAGCCTTGTAGTTGAAGAAAATATTCATGAAAGGATTCCAATTATTTGCATCACATATGGAAGATACACCTAAGGATAAAGTGCCAAATATTGATTACTATGCATTCCTAAAAGAGTTTTTGGATGTATTTAAAGAAATTATGGGGTTACAACCCAATAGAGATATTGATTTCTCAATCAATGTGATTCTTGGATAATCTTGAGTATCCAAGACTCCTTATACGATGAGTACACCAGAGTTGAAGGATTTGCAAATGTAGCTTGAAGAGATTCTGAAGAAGGGGTATATACTCACAAGTGTGTCACCTTGGGGTGCACCAGTGTTATTTTGAARATGAAGGATGGTAACTTGAGGCTTTGCATTGATTTCAYRCAGTTAAATAAGGTAACCRTGAAGAAMAAATATCCTTTTCCAAGGATAGATTACCTATTTGATTTGTTGAAGGATGAAAAGATATTCTCCTAGATTGAACTTATATCACTAGGTGGTAATTAAAGAAGAAGATATAAACAAGACAACCTTTAGAATGAGGTATGGACATTATGAGTTTATAGTGGTGCCTTTTGGGTTGTCAAATGCACCAATAATTTTCATGTGTTTAATGAATTGTATTTTCAAAGATTACTTGGAGAATTTTTTCATTGTATTCTTGGATGAAATTCTTATCTAATCGAATTTTGAATAAGAGCATGAGAAACACTTTAGGATGGTGCTACAAGTATTGAGAGAACATCAACTATATGAAAAGTTGAGCAAGTGCTCATTATACCAAAGGAAGATACATTACTTGGGGCATATTATTTCAGCGGAAGGATAATAATGGATATGGAAATGACAAGAGCCATCGAAGGATGGAAAACACCAAGGAATGTCTTGAAAGTGAGATCATTCATGGGAATTTTAGGTTACTATAGAAGATTCATTGAGGGGTTCTTGAATATTGCACATCCAATCACATATTTTCAAAAGAAGGGTATGATATTTGAGTGGACGCCTGAATGTGAAAAAAGTTGTCAACACTTGAAATATTTATTGATAAGTGAAATAATTTTGAGAATTGTTGATCCTAAAGAATATTTTGTTGTGGCAATGGATGCATGCAAAGAAGGGCTTGGTGGAGTCATTAGTCAGAATGGGCATGTGGTATGCTACGAATCAAGGAAATTAGAATAGCATGAAAGGCAGTATGATACTTATGATTTAGAATTGGCATCCATATTGCATGCTTTGAATATGTCGATGCACTACCTCATGGGAAGAATATTTGAGTTGAGAACAAGCCACATTGGTCTGAAATATTTGTTTGGAAAACCAACTCTAAATTATAGGAAAATTAGATGGTTAGAATTCTTCAGTGAGTATGACTTTAATATAAATCATATCAAGGGTAAAGAGAGTGTAGGAGATGCACTCATTAGGAGAGTGCATGATATGCATGCTACAAGAATTAGCATATACAAATCATATTTGAAAGACATAATTCTAGAGGCTTCCAAATTAGATCAATACTATCTGGAAATAACGTCAAAATTAAAGCAAGGAATTTTGCAGTAGAAAACTGAATATTTTGAGTTAAGAGAGGATAAAATCCTCATGTAAAAGGGTATATTTTATGTGCCAAATTTTAAGGAGTTGAAAAATATGATATCAAAAGAAATGCATAACGTGCCTTATGTTGGGAACCCAGGCTACCAAAATACAATCAGAGCTGTCAATAAACACCATTATTGGCCAGGTATAAGAAAGAGGTTGATGATTTTATTTCTAGATGTTTGGAATGCCAAAAATTCAAGGTTGAGCACAAACACCCAACTAGTTTCTACAACCATCTCCCATTCCTGAGTGGAAATGAGAAGTTGTAACTATGGAATTCATCACTAAGCTTCCCAGAACAACCAAATAGCATGATTCCATCAAATTTTTGGAAAGTATTATTCATAGGATTTGTGACAAATCTGAAATTTAGCACAACCTGTCATCTAGAGTCATATGGGAAAACAAAGAGATTGAACCAGGTGATCGATTATTTTCATTTGGTTGAGTTTACTTATAACAATGGGTATCAAGAATCTCTAAAGATGAGTTGATTTGAGTCACTTTATGGAAGAAAGTGTAACACTTTAGTGAGATGGGACAACCCATCATAAAGAGTAGTAGTTGGGCCATAATTAATTAGGGAAATGGAAGAGTAGATGGTGAAAATAAAAAATAATTTAAAATTTTCCCAAGGTAGAAAAAAAAATTATGCTAATAAAGGAATAACTCAAAGAGAGTTTAAAGTGCATGACCAGGTGTTCTTGAAATTAAATGCCAAGATAAGTTCCCTAAAGTTGGGAAATTGTTCAAATATGGAAGTACGTTATTATGGGTCGTTTGAAATCCCATAGAGGATTGGTACTATTGCATACAATATTGCACTACCTACATCGATGTGTATTCATAATGTATTCCATGTTTCTTTTATTAAAAAGTATGTACCTAATGCTAATCATGTCTTTGGATAGAATGTGATTTAGGTGGAGCCAGAAGGCGACTTTCAAGAGCAACCCATTTTCATATTGGACTGGAATATCGAGGAGCTCTAGATTCAAGCCATAAGGCTAGTAAAGGTCCAATGGAACTAGTACGGTCCCAAGGATGAAACTCGATAGAATGAGGATGCTATGTGCGAATAGTACCCATGTATTTTTTAATACTTTTGAAGTTTTGATTGTACATGTGTATATAATGCACTGAGAAGAGTGCATAAATAAGGAGGAGGGGAATGAAATACCCTTAGGATGAACCCAATTGTAATGTAAATGTAAATGTACATATAGGATGGTGATCCAGGACATTTTGGGCCAAAGTGCCTTTGTATATATGTATTTTGAGGCTATTGTGCCTATGCATAGTATTCCAGATATAAAATAGTATGGAGAACAAAAATAATTAGCTAGAAATGATATATAAACAATGATATAACTAGAAAAATACCACAATAATACCCAAATAATACCAGAATAACACCAAAAAGAGTAATTTGATTATTGAGAGCAAATTCACTTGCCTCTTCGAAGGGGCAACCTCTAGTAGAGAAGAGATATATTACTATAATATCCAAGACAAATCTTGTCATACCCCCTACTCCTATTTATACTAAATATGTCTATCCAAAAGAACAATCTAGAGGAAAATCCTTCTAGAAGCAAAATATTCTATTAGGTCTTCTTACATTTGAATTATTCTTCCTTATTTCTAGGCATTATTAATATTGGCCTTTATTACATGGAAATATATTATTCTACCTACGTAAGAGGTTAGGTCCCTAACATGTCCTCCCCCTTAAAAACATCCTTATACTCAAGGATTTAGATGAAGAAATTTCTCCAGAATGGTAGTTGGTTCCCAAGTGGCATCCATTGGAGTTGTATCTTTCCAATAGATGAATACTTCCTTTATGGTGCGATGATGCAGATGATGCTCATGCTGGTCCAAAACTGCTTGTGGATGTAACCAAATGGATCCTTCTTCATCCAACTCGGGAAGGTTGGTTTGAGTTTGGAACTTAGTTCCAATCACCTTCTTTAAGTAGAAAACATGAAAAATAGGATGAAGCTTAGAATGACTGGGAAAATCTAACTAATAGGCTACCTGTACCACATGCTTGAGAACGGTATAAGGACCATAAAAATTGGGCGCCAGTTTCTAACAATGATCATCCTTGAGGGAATTTTTCTTATAAGGTTTTAGTCGAATAAACACATGATCTCCTTCTGCAAATTGACGTTCAGAGTGAACTTGATCTTCCTGTTGCTTCATGCAATTCTAGGCCATGAAAAAATTCTCTTTGAGGGTATGGAGAATAGCCTCTCAAATTGTAAGAATTTGGTCAACCGCTTGGTCCTTCGAGACACCTGGAAAGTATGAGAGAAATGAAGGTGGATGTTTTCCATATACTGCTTCAAAAGGAGTCATGTGAGTAGCTATATGGTAAGAAGTGTTGTACCGCCATTCAGCTAGTGGTAACCATTGAGGCCATTTATTTTACCTTTCCGATGCAAAACACCTCAAATATGTTTCCAAACACTTGTTAAAAACTTCAGTTTGACCATCCATATGGGGATGATAAGATGTGCTGAGATGCAATTAGGTGCCTTGTAGCTTGAACATTTCTTGCCAAAAATTGCTGGTGAAAGTGGGGTCTCTATCTGAAACAATAGAATGAGGCATGCCATGAATCTTGAAGACCTGATCCATGAAATGTTGAGCCATAATGGAGGATGTAAATGGGTGTTGAAGAGAACAAAAATGAGCATACCTAGAAAGAAAATAAACTACCACCATGATGACTGATTTATTGCTCAATTTAGGTAAGCCCACAATAAAATCCATAGAGATATCCCTCCAAATAGTAGGTGGAATCAAAAGTGGTTTTAGTGTGCCAGGAGCTTTGACTGTTTCTCCCTTGTTGTGTTGAAAAACATCACATTTTTCCACAAAATTGTGAATGTCTTGTTTCATACCATTCCAGAAAAAAGAACATTTGACCTGGTCATAGGTTTTGGTAAACCCTGAGTGCCCAATGGTGGGTGTAGCATGAAGCTTAGAAAGTACCGTGGATTTAATTTGTGATTGTTTACTTAAACACGAATGACCTTTGCATTGAAGCTCATCATTGTGCCAAGAGTACATTTCGGAAACTGGAGATTTAGCCTACAGTTGTTGTATTCGATGCAAAATTTTGGGATCGTGTAGCCATTCTTGGTGAATAGCTTGGAGCCAATTTGGTACAATGAAGGAGAGGGAAAAAAGGAACCCTTCATCTTCATATTTTTTGGAAAGTACATCAGCAACCACACTATCTTTTCCTTTCTTATAAATGATCTCATAATTATATCCAAAGAGCTTAATCACCCATTTTTGTTTCTCCAGGGAGGAAAGGTGGTGTTCTATAAAATACTTGAGGCTTTTATGATCTGTCTTAATTTGGAAGCGTTTTCCCAATAGATAAGGGTGCCAAAGATCCACTACATGGAGAATAACCAATATTTATTTTTCATAGATTGATTTTCCCAAATGTTGCTCTAACATTTGTTCGATGTTAAAGTCAAAAGGTCGACCCTCTTGCATAAGGATTGATGCAATTACTCTCCTAGAAGCATCACATTCCAGGAAAAAGGTATTTGTGAAATCAAGAAGGGCTAGGACTGGAGTGGTGCACATGGTCACCTTCAATATTTGAAAGGCCTGAGAAGCTACGAGAGTCCAAGTGAAATAATTATTTTTAAGGAGGGTAGTGAGAGGTGCCACAATATTTCCATAATTCCTAACAAACTTGCAATAATAACCTATTAAAACTGTTAGCACTTGAGCTTGTTAGGGTCTTGTGAGTGTGCATTTTCTACCTAAGACTGCTTTTTTCCCTGTCTCCCTCTCTTTTGCAGACAACTTTTTAAACTTTTATCCCCTTCGGCTTCTATAATCTTTTTTGTTTTCCCCCACCATGCTTGTAGTTTTCTGGTCTCCCTTTTCTCCCAGCTTCTATCCGGTATCCCAAGCCTTTGTTTACACAGGACGTAGTCGCGGGCTCAGAGTGAAAAAATTGAAATGGTCTAATATGAATACAAATCAAGGGAGTGGGCAAAGACTAGTTTCCAACGGCAAGGATCCATCGATGGAGCAGATCGACGGTCATCGGGTAGTCAGGGCAGGAATTTTGCCTAAAGTTTAGTGCCATGGAAGAGGCTCGAGATCAAAGGTCAAGAAAAGTTTGATCTGGGCTATATATATTGAGGAGATAGGTGGTGGTCATTCGGGGTTTCGCAGAAATGACTTTCGAGGGTTTTGTAATGAGCTTCATGCAATTTTCTCAAAATGTGAAATAGATCTGAGCCGTCCATTCCAATAGGACACATGGCACAGGATCAACATTTTTCTAACTCGCTACTGAATAAATTCAATAGAGAGAGCGATGAGAACTCACGATACATGAAGTTCCAATGCATTCGGAGGGTCTAGTCCCAGGACATCGATAGAGGCCATTTGGCAGAACTAAAGGGAAGAGCTAACATGAGTTAGGCTCCGTCATGTTTTCGGTAACTGGGAGTTCGAAGGGAAAGGGCTCGGTTCCTTCCCATCATCGATATGCGAAATGTGACGAGCTCCTTTGGGGCTCATTCGGTGGTCATGGGATGAGGTCACATGAAGAGAATCCAAGGGGGGAGATACTAGATGTTAAAGTGCTAGTTTGGAGATCTAGTTCCAGGGTTTCGTAGGGTGGTGTGTTGGGCTTGTATTTCGCCAATATTCTCGGGTCTTGATACACGAGGAACCTTTGGTGTTAGGCATGAGGTCATAGCTTGTGATCACATGGGGTGATGGGAAGAAGTCACGCCAAAGAGCTGAGAGCACTCATGTTTGAATACATAAGGAAAGTAGTGAGGCCCAAGGTTCCGAAGACATTTTGAGGAAGTCATGGGCACCACCCATGACGTTGATGTGTGTCAGGCTTCATCTTGATCCTGAGGCAGTAAGTTAATGGAAGCAGGGGGAGGTAGTTGAAACCTCATTTCACCCTGTAAATGGAAGGCATGGAAGCACCAACTGTGGAGGTAGGCTGTCAGCCCAAGGTCACTCTGTCAATGAAATTTTCTGCAAAGTCCATACTGAATTGAGATCATGTCTGGCAGAAAAATGTATGGGCGGTCTGACAAATAAAGGCGAAGATGCCAGGATTTGAATGTAATGACCAGAGCATGTTTCTCAAGGGTTCAATTGCTCTGAGTATTTAGAATCAATTTTCATATTTTATACAGATCGATGGTTGAGAAGAGCTCTCGATTGTAAAGATTTAGTAAAGCCTCTGGTTCTCTGGTTATGTTATGTATTTGAGACTTCTTGTCTAATGAAATTCAGTTTCCTTTTCATCTCTTTGTAACGACTGCATTAGGACACTTGGGCATGGAATATCCAGTTGACGATGGTTGTGTTTGTGTGATGTATGTTTGATCACAGTGACACCATTGTCGGTTTTAATCAGTTCCCTTTGTTGTTTTTCTTCCAACACTGAAAGTCTCAGGCATGGATGATCTAGTTAGGTTGTTGTGACTATATTGTAATGTATGTTTGATTGTAGTACTGTCATAGTGGTTTTAGTTTCTTGAAGCTCTGAATTCAAGAGGATCTTGTATTTGAATCTTTTCCTCCTTATGGTGCTAGAAGACTAGATGTCCATAACAGACCTTTTCATTCTCCTCAAATTCTTCCTCCTAATCACCACCATACTGCAATTTACTAATTGAATTTAGATCAAGAACTCACTTGCCTATGTGTGCCAACCCAATTTTCCGAGTTAGAATGATATAATCTTGAGACTGTGTCCATTATACCACCCTTAAACATATTCATTGTGACATACGAGCTTATGGGCCTTGGGCTTACCTCTGCTACAAGTCTTTGGGAAAGGCCAATCCTGCATAGCTTCAGTATTTTTAGGATCCACCTTGATGCCAGCATTTCCAACAATATGACGCAGGTAATCGACTTCTAAGGTGCCAAAAGGACATTTATATTGTTTAAGGAAAATTCGGTGCTAAGAGAGTATATGTAGAAATCGATCCACATCAGAAAGATGGGTTGTCTAGGTTTTACTATAGATGAGGATATCATCAAATAAAAATAAGACAAAATGATGGAGAAAAGGACAAAAGACATGATTCATGACGCTTTAGAAGTGGAGGGAGCATTACATAAGCCAAAGGGAATGAACAAAAACTCATAGTGGTCCTCATGAGTTTGAAATGTAGTCTTATGAATTTCTTCATTGTTTATATGTATCTAGTTGTAGACAAAATGTAGATCAAGTTTAGTAAAGAACTAGGAACCACTCAATTAACCTAAGAGGTCATCAATGATAGGAATGGGAAATTTGTATTTAATGGTGAGTTTTTTGAGGGTGCGGAAGTCAGAACACATGYGCCAATAACCTTATTTCTTAAGGACCATGACAACAGGAGAGGAGTAGGGGCTCGTACTAGAAYSGATAACACCTGCGTTGATAATTTCTTGAACAATTATCTCAATTTTTATTTTTTTKGGGAAAAGGGATGATGATAGGGACAAATATTGGGAGGAAGGCTGCCAAGGACAAGGGGAATGGAATGATCATGAACACCATGAGAAGGAGGGATTCCCAGGGGATTAGAAAAAAATACTTGATGTTTGGAGAGGACGGATTGGAGGTCYTGYRKCATAGATGGTGTCTCAATGGCCTGGATGACATGGAGTTGTGCAATAATGCYAGAATGACCTTTTTTGAGAATATTTTCCATGCGATGGGAACTTATGATCTCCATGGAACTGGTGGTGATGCCTTGGAACTGATATTGTTGGCCCTCCTGGTGGAATTGCATTGTTAATTCCTTAAAATACATGAGAATGGGACCCAAATTCCTTAGCCATTCTACACCCAAAACAATGTCACAACCACCCATGTCTATAGCAAACATATGAGATTTTGTGTGGTACTGACCAATTTGGAGACATGCATTTTAACAATGCCCTCCACATTTCATGGACCCACCATTGGAAATCATGATTTGAAAATTATTTACATCACATATATAGCAATTAGTTTCTTGGGAAATAGGGAGATAAATAAAATTATGCGTGCTTCCACTATCCACAATAATGATGACCTTCCAATGCTTAATGTAACCAATTATATTGAGGGTTTGGGGAGTAGAGAAGCTAGTGAGAGCATTTAGGGAAATGACCAGTTCAACTTTGGGAGGGTCGGAGGGAGGGGTCATGTCAGTGGGTTTAGGTGATGCGGACACAAGGGGAACCTCAACATCATATTCTGAAACATCCTCCAAGATGACCATAAAACGATTTTGTTCCTTACACTTGTGCCGGGGAAAATATTTGTCATCACAATTAGAACAAAGGCCTTTGAGTTGGAGTTCATCCATTTCTCCCCTGGTGAATTTATTGATCTTTACTGGAGTAGAAGGAGGAGTGGGATTGACTGGTTTAATGCGAGGAATAAAGGAGGGTTTTTGGGTTTGAGAAGAGACAACCTATCATGCTTCCTTAGCTCTTTTAGTATCTTCCACCCAACTCTAAGGTTGAGCCATGAGGACATGGGCATGAATCTCATCCTTGAGGCCACTAATAAAACATTCTCGAAAAACAATCATTAGAAATTCCTTCTATACAGAAAGACAATCACTCAAAAGTAGCTATAAAGTATTCCATTGTGCCATATTGCTTCAAGTTTGTCAAATTGCCTAAATAGTTTGCGTCATTTTCAAAGTGTTCATAAAGCGTTTCCACAAATTGTGTCTAAGCCACATAGCCTTGGTGGGCAATTTTTCTCCATTGCCAACGTTCTTGATTTATATGGAGAACACCATACTGGAGTTTGGCCAACTCATTTGTAATTCCATACAAAGAGAAAAAATGTTCCATTTGAGTTACCCAACCAGTGAGATACGAGCCATAAAATTTGGTCACATCCACACATGGAAGGCGTAGGTCACATTGAAAGTGATGGGGCTGAAAATTCTGGGAATGAGAGGAAGTTTCACCTTTGGATTGCAAAGGTTGGTCAGAGGAGAAAAGATTTGCAAGGATATGTAGCTTGGCACAGATCATCCTAGTGAAGGAGGAAAGATGCGTATTGAAGGATGAAAGTTGGGTAGCTTTTATCAAACTAATCGATAAGTACATACACAAATGGATCTCCCTAATTTCACCACAAAACTAGAACAAAACAAGACATAATATAAAACTTTCCCCAAGTTTTAATTATCATGAATACTAACTAACAAGAGATAAATGACATGCCTTTTAAATGTCGTTTGTCCTTGCTAGTGTAATCCTCGCTATGTTCCAAGTGTTGGCACTAGAAGTCACCTCTGGATTGTAGCAGAGGAAATCCCAGTACCCATTAGTTTTATTTCACAATGAATAAATTTAAAGGGGTTCTAATGGACGCAGGCTCAGGATAATATCGCTTTAAATCAGAAAACTGGGCTGATATGTGAAAAAAAGTGAGGTATTGATCTAACTTTAGTCAGTAATTCGTATAAAGGGTGAGTAGGATGAAGAACTTGAGGACGAAATGTAGAGGTCTGCTATGGACATCTGTTCTTCCAACAACCTAAGGAGGAAAAGATTCAAATACAAGATCTTCTTGAATCCAAAACTTCAAGAAACTGAAAAACACCATAACAATACTGCAATCAAACATACATTGCGCTATAGTCACAACAAATCTACTGGATCATCCATGCTCGATTCTTCAGTATCAGAAGTGAAAGAGATGAACGAGAAGTTGATTGTCATTAAATAATAAGTCTCAAATGGTAATACATAACCAGAGAACTAGAGGCCTCATCAAAGATTTACAAATCAGGAGCGTAGCTCAACCATCAATGTCAACAAAATATGAGACCAACTCCTATATACTCATTATTAACCCTAGAGATGTGCCTGAGACTTTGCATTGAAGTCTTTATGTTTGCATGATTCCTGGAAGACTGCACATGCAACCTCTTATCAAACATAATCTCATTTGAGGATGGACCTGTAGATGAGTCATCTGGTTGACATTCCTTTTTTGGGTTTTCCATTTATGGTGGAAATAATGTTCAACCACCACCACCTACCTCAATAACTACTTCATCAAGATTAAGGAATACCCAGGTCAACGTTGAACCTATAGGACATGGTGACCTTAACATTTTGTTGTATGGATCTGAGTCGGATGCTTATGAGGAAGCCTGGCAGCGGATGTGGCTATTGACGAAGTGATTGGCATGCTTGGTATGGAATAGAGAATAGGATATGTCCAGGTGGACAGCCATGGGTGGGAAGAGGATATTGAGGATAAGGTGGGGGCCACACAAGTGAGAGATGAGGTGTAATGGGATGGAGGTGATGTGGAGCGAGGTGGCATAGGTGGAGGTAGATGAGAAGGGGACAAGTACCGGTGGGACGGTGAGTGGAAGATAGGTGTGAGGGAGCGAAAGTGATAGGGGAGTAGCCACTTGTCGACCTGGGATAGGGTGTTATATGCACATGTGCATATCAGGGATGCAAAAAGTGGTTTGATTCTTCCCCTGTTTTGGGCTCGATGTGTGTCTCTGACTGACACGTAGCATCTCCACAAAATCGTGGTTTCATCCCCGGCCCACCCTACAAATTGTATCGTCCTAGAATGTTGGTGCCCCAATATGATCAATGATCGTCAATCAGAGGCATGTAGATCTCAACCACCCAAATTTGTGCGTGCTTTATCGCATCACGCCAAAAGTTCACATCAATCATCTGACTTAGGATAGAAGCCAAAATGTGGGTTTTTTGCTCGCTTTCTTCTATTCCTCTGCCAAAAATGCCACTCCCTAGGGAAACACTCCCTTTACAAATTAATGTGATAATGCCAAGGATTATGGGATGTTGAACCTGTAAAAAGACACAAGCCAACGAAGTGAAAGAAACAACATATTCTAAAAAAACCTATGTATGTGATCAAGGAGTCATACAATAAAATAAGACCAATATTATGGGAAAGAAATATATCACTATATTAAAGAATGTGGAAGAAAGATACAACTAGATGCCTTGATGTTGTCAGGTTCCTTCTAAAATTTTCTTGATTCCTACACACTTCTGCTCCATAGATTCTGAGATCAACAATCTATCTTGAGAAATCAAAGCTCAAATCCAACATACAAGCTCCAAAAACTCCAAGCTACAAAACTCAAGAACTTTCCAACTCCAAAAGCTAGCCAACTAGCTTTTCCCATAAGATCTCTTCTCCTTTTATAAGATGAAAAGGATAGGGTGAGGAGGTTAGGATGATCCCATGAGATCAGGGATGTGACTCAGATACAAATCGATCGGAGGCCACCTCACCTCAGAATATTCTCTTATAGATGAATCAATAAGATGCTCTTTTTCCTTCGTACAAAAATCGTCGCACCCTTAACATTGAGAAAACTGTGATGGTGTCATAGGAAACTGTGGTGCAATCTACGATGATCCTATATCGTCACACCCTTAACACTAAGAAAAGTGTGATGATCCATTTTTCTAAGGTTTTTGACAAAGGAAAAGTATAATTCCATCTCTCCGGGGAAATCTATCTTCATTCTTCTTCAAAGATTCAGGCCATTGATCCTTCTCAAGAAAAAGGATAGGTTTACATCATTAACGGTCATAGGGGTGACAGAAATAATGTGTAACAATAGCGAGTTCCAGTTTGATTTCCTCGATTTTGGTGTTGATGAAGGAATGCATGTTTTTATTAATGGTGGAAACATTGGCACTAAGATGTCTCACTTCTTGTTGGGTCTCTATGAGATTAGAGTGCAAGGAATTGAAGCAAGCTTCCAAGTATTGGCTATAGGTGTGGGCCATAATGAAGAGGAAAAATGACAAGGGGCAGGTGGGACCACACATAAAATGGGTTATGGTTGAAGTGTATCATGATGATAAGGGAGAAGAGGGGAATCCAATGGGGTAAGGCCCAAATAAGGGTATTGGAAGTGGGTTAGGTCCATGAGAAAAAAATTACTAAAAATGATAGGTATGAATGGGATAAGGGCGAACAGAGGAATCCAACATGGTATTTCTCAAATAATGGTGCCATCAAGATCCATAGTTATACTATGATATGAAGAATATTGTAGTGACTAAATGCCCAAATTCTTAATAGGAAGAAATATGTAGTAATTTCACAACCCGAATACCGGAGAGATACTTGCGCAGCAATAGATATTGTCTGTTATGTTTTTGTTTCCATCCCAAGGGTCAGGGTATTCAAGTATTCTATAGACAAGGGTTTTCCCTGTGCTATATCTCTCTTATATACGTGTGGGATCCAACAATAGTCTTCGACCCAATATCTCAGGGGACCAAAAAAGGAGGCTAGATCATGCCCTTATCCATACTAACCGACTACCCAGGTACTAGAGAGTGCCTTCCCGAGTGTTGTTCTCGATGGAACTATAGAATTCAGGTGACCAATCAATTTATCTATGGAGGGATTTAGGAGATCTAGGTTGATCCGTATATAGGTGTTGTCGGATGCACTACCACTCGAAGAGGTTCCAATAGTGGTTATAAGGGTAGCTAAAATATGTGTGCTTAAGTACCACTTGTATTTTCTGTGTGTATGAATCCACAACCATGGGTTTATGTGTGTAACGATAGATATTTGTAGCTTTAAGAAGTTGGCATATGTATCTAGCCTGGAAAAGAAATTAACCTACAATTCTTTGCCAAGTAACGTTCTCTCATACCACTTGTAGTATTCCAAATATAAAATAGTATGCAAAACAAAAATAATTAGCTAGAAATGGCATATAAACAATGAAATAACTAGAACAATACCACAATAATACAATAATAATACTAGAATAACACCAGAATAACACCAGAAAGAGGAATTTGATTACCAAGAGCAATGTTCACTTTCCTCTTCGAGGGGGAAACCTCCAACAGAGAAGAGCTCTATTACAATACTATCTAAGACAAGGATTCTCATACCCTCTACTCCTATTTATACTAAATATGTCTATCGAAAAGAACAATCTAGAGGAAGATCCTTCTAGAAGTGGAAGCTTCTATTAGGTCTTCTTACATTTGACTTATTCTTCCTTATTGCTAGGCCTTATTAATATTTGCCTTTATTACATGGAAATATATTATTCTACCTACGTGAGGGGTTAGGTCCCTAACACTATGTGGATATTAGGATGGAGAGCCATAAGATAAAATTCCAGTGAGCCTATCTTTGTATTATGTAATCACACTTAGATTTTAATGAAAACACATCACTATTGCAGACAAACCAAAAAATATATTATGGGGGGATAAACTCCACTAGAATACAAAGGGGGGGATAAGATTCTAAGAAAGGGGATTAGATAAGGGGTGTTGGTCCCTTTGTTTTTGGGATAAGGAACTACACAAGTTTTGACTGAGCATGAGTTGCACAAGTTTCAGAAGAAGCTAGACAACAAAGCAAGTAAGAGCAACAGAAAGCAGTTGCAAAGGACAATGGCATGGTTGCAATAGAACAATGAAGCGTGCAAGACGAGATGGAAGACACAACCTAGCTATATATAGGGCTGAACATAATTGTAAAAGGGTTGTTTCTCAGTTAGTCAGTCAAGATTTGAGTTGTTGGTTGTTGTAAGTCCAGTCATGTAAAGTCTTGAGTTTTTAATGTAATCAACCTATCTATCTGAGAATCAAATCTCTGCAACATGAGTCTAGAGTCAAGAGTCTGTACAGAGAATTACTATGTATGCCAGAATCTGTAATAAAGGAAATATTTTGAAGCCAATATGAAGAAGGATCTGAATTTTCAAAATACAATGTGTCTCTATGTATTTTACTTATGCATTACAATACTTCTTTATGGTTTACAAGTTCTACTTGATGATTCTATGTTTAAAGGCTTGTTCATAATATAAGTTGGTTCAATTCTTTCACACTTAAGATTCAAATATGCTCATGTCTCTTGCGCAAGATCAGGATGAGTCCTGAAGGTTCTGTTGATCCTCCTAAGTCTTTTTGTTACCCTTCCTTATCTATTTGTCTCAGCAGCTCTT
>JASDQU010308790.1:29135-43965 GCA_032191745.1 Picea mariana
TGTTGGCTGATAACTGGTCAAACTTTGACTTTGCCCAAAATATCAATCTTGACGTTTTTTCCTTCTAAGAGTGCCAAGAGGTGTGTTGGACTAAGGCGCACTAGAATATCTTATCCTTGAGTAAGGTGTTCCATCATAATGTGATGGGTAAGAGTTTTAGGGTTTTGCAGCTGCACCTGCTAGTATCCTTAGCGACAGTGCTTCAGTAACTACACCTTCTAGAAACCCTAGCGACGGTTCTTCAACGAGATTAATAACCTTATGGCTTAGCTTCCTTCCAGTGGTGAGACTGAATAAAGGAGGTGTGGGCCCATAACCAAGTAGAAAAATGGGTGTGCTCATTTAACCATAGAAAATATAGCAATATTGTCTCCCAACCATAGGCACGAATGCCACCCCCGAGCACCTTAACCTCGACAGAGAGAATAATTCTGGTAGCAAATCAATAGCCAACCAAGGCTAATGCACCAAGCAAAGATAACCAAGACTGATCAGAAATTCCAAGCCAGAAAGACCGAAATTTCAAGTTGCAGTAATTACAAATGCAGTTACTCTCCAAACTTGTGCACCACTTAAATTTCTACAATTGCGAGTTGTGTGTACCAAATGAGCTCTTGTACCCTATATTTATATTTCTCTCTTTAAGTTGTCTGGGCCGACTTCTCTTTTTGGAGGCTAAAGACTCAATATAAAATATTCCATTTAGTCGACTTCTCTTATAGGGTTATGTCCAAGTCTTTTAGGGTTTTTCTTGCTTCCCAGAATATTCTAATCTCGCCAAAGGTTACAAGTCGAGGTTAATACCTCCCGTAGCTACCATAATATCAACAGTGTTATGGGGAGAGAAAGCCTAAAGAGGGGTTATTGAAGGTTGGAGACCAATGTTTCATTTAAAAATCAACTAAACTCATTCAAAATATAGTGCAAGAGGTCCTCACACCTAATTGCAAGAAGAATTCAAGAATAATGTTGTTGTAACCCAATGTAGATAGCCTCAATTTAAGTGTTGGCTACACAAACCCTTGTCCTAAGCATTGTTCCTCAAATTTTGAGCGTTCAAAGCTCTTCATGCTCTTTGTGGTACTACAACTTACTATTTACATTACTATGTGTTTTTTCCTGTGAAATCAGTTCATCCTTCAAACAACTTATATGAATTGTATGTTGTTTAAGAAAGCTATAAATTGCATTATAGGAAGGGAGTAAGTGTTCATCGTTCAACTACATGAAAAATGAATACAGTTACAAATGCATAAGGGGTACAATGCAAGAGCATAACAATCACTACATACATACTTCATATCATATGGGTTGTTCTAGTTATTAAATCTCAACCTTTCTCCACTCTCAAGTTTTTTTTCATGGTCTATATTATATCACCTAGCTATATAGTCTTTCGTTAGTAAAGTTTGGGTGAAAAGTACCATTTAAGTCTTTCCTCCTTTCCTACTAGTTTTGTATATCAAGTTTATATATACTATATTTTTACTTGAATAAAATGAATTGACATCATTTTTTAAAATTTAACCTAATTATCATTGATAATTACATCTAATAGTTATTAAATTAATTTAATTTATCTTTTGCATAGCATGCAAGACATACTTCAATTTCACTAAAACTTATTCATAACACATTCATTGACATTATATTTACATTTCAATGAACAATTGATTGAAAGAAAAAGCAGATAAGCCAAATAGTGGCTAGTACTTGCCTTCAAGTTATAAACATGAATTATTTTTAGTTGTAAGTTTTTGATTGGTTGTTAATTTGTTGCAGACTCTGGTAGCTAGTAAAGATGTTAAGGAAAAACACAGTTATTAGTGCCCTATAATATTCTTCTTCTTGAGCCTAGAAGTGCACATCAATCCATCATGGAGTTACCTCAAGTTAATTACTGTGTTGATGAAGTTGATTGGCTTCCATTCATGCAATCCTACCTTTAAATGTGATGTTTTTGTTGCATCAAATGTCTTTGAACATTCTGAATACTTACATGTTTTCATTTGGAATATAATTGTTTGTGTATCCATTAAATTTCTTCTTAACACAACTTTTGCTTCTAACTATGCTATTTGTTTTTACATGGAAAAGTTATGCTATTTGTTTTTACATGGAAAAGTAATCTGACTATACTATTTTTTTTTACTTGGAAAAGTATTCCTACATTCATGAACTCATATTAAGTCTGCATTAACAAGCTCTTTGTAAGATTCATGCCTTGACATGGCCTGAAAATCATCACCAAGGAAAGATCTAGATCTTCTTGATTGGCTCCAAGCTTTGTTTGGATTTCAGGTAATTACTTTAGGGGCTCGGAGATTGGTTTTTGAGCATTTTCTTTTATCATATGCAAGATATCCATCCCCATTGCATGCATCATATCCATCCTCTATTCCCTTGGGAATTCCCCTTCGACTATAAGATATTTACACTGAAAAATTCCCTTGGTCCATACATCTATATGCATGCATATACGTATAAGAAAAAATATGAAGTTGATTTGATGGAAGGGAGGCCAGGCAACCAAAAAGATTTAAAACATAAGCTTCTCAGTCGGATGTATATTCCATATTTTCATTGTTGTTTATTAGCGAGATGGTATCAACATATTAAAGATTTCAAAATAGTTTGTAATACTATGTGAAAGATTATAAGAAAAATGTGAAAGATGATAAGAGAAAAATGATAAATTGAAAAATTCATAATATATAATTTGTGTTATAAGGAATATTAAATGTCTGCTTCTATTTCTTTTTCTTTATAATATAAGAAAAATATGATAAATTAAAAAAAATCATAATCAGCTCTACTCATATATTTAATCATTTAATTTGTGTTATTAAAAATGTGAGTATTAACAAAATTCAGCAAATGCATGCTTAGTAAAGAGTTAAAGCTTGCAAATTTATATATGGTTTACAATGTTTCAAACTTCAAATAAAATTTGTACTCCGCATACGATATTGCCTCCCAACCTATTGTACAAGTCTTTTAAATTAGTGCTACCTTATTAGGTAGTACATTGACAATTTCATTATTTAACACTAGCATTATTTGGAAAATTATTGGCAACACCATGCCCATGCACAACTCTGTTGTGGTTACCCTCTCGCCCAACATAGAATTGCTAAAAACAACTGTCGAATGGTATCCATAGTTAGAAAAGTAGATTTTCTTAGTGGTTTTTCAATTTCCAAAGTAATTGTAGTTATTTATTTTTCTTTCTTCTTGTTGTATAATTGATCTATTAACAAGGATATCATATATAAAATCCTATAATTGATCTATTAACAAGGATATCATATATAAAATCTCTTATTTGCATCTTAAGCTCATCTCTTATTTGCATCTTAAGCTCATTCCAGTGATATGAAAATATGAACCTTTACCCACATCTTAAAATATTCCTCCGAGATGGAAACATGTGCTTCATAACAACTATATTACTTTTGTATAGAGTAGTCTAAACTTTTTATTTTGGGGATTTTTTTGTCACTTTTTCTATTTGATTTTGCCCAAAATCCAGTGATGAATGGTTGGATCTGTAGATTTGAGTGGCTAAGTTTGTATAATCCGAGTGCCTCAGGATTTTTTCAGCACGATGAATCCATTTATGCATTCAGAAAAACAATTTAAACAACAAAAAAATAGAGATTTTGTCCAAATTTACATTGCAGGATTTCGACCAATTCCTACCAAAAAAACCCCAAAAATAGAATGTTTAGCTAACACCTTGCATTACTGCTTATTATTCTTGCATGGTAATTATTATATGTGAATAACAAATGTTAATCAAAGTAACTAAAGTTGTGCCTTGTCATTTGTTAATGAATTCCCAAACAAACAAGTCAAAGAAAACACGTCAAGCTTATTCAGTGGACACATGGCAGAGACACCTCAACTAATCAAACTATCTTTCTAAAACCAAGATTAAAATGCAGTGATGATCAAATTTTGTAATTGACTTCTTTTTCTGCTATTTAAGGTGAAAATTTTAGAGTAAATAATGTGATCTAAAAATTGAAAGACTCTGACTTTCATCTGGGTAAACTACTTTTTTTTCCTACATACCATTGGCAACAACACTTTCATAAGATAAAGATAAAGTTATTTTTTTCCAATGAAAGAACTTAACTTAAGCTCTATAGTATGTTATTACAACTCAAAAACAACGTTAGTTATACTATTATTTTAATGTTAATGGTTATCTATAATGAATTTATTTATATGTAGGTTAATTGAAAGCATGCTTTTATTGTTCTATAAGGAAGTAAAGTTTTCAATGAATTTTGATGGTTGTCTTTATTATAATAATGAAAGTGTTGTTTTTCTCTAATACGTGTTTTAATATGTTGGTATGTGGAATATGATGTTTCCTACTTCAGATACTTTTATAATATTATTTTTTGGTGTTGTCTAAAATATTTTAAGTTTCATCATTTTTTATTGGAATCCAACAATATAAATCTTAGTGAAATCATGGGTGAGTGTACAAAGTTGGTGGACGATAAAGTGGCAAGGAGGTGAGTAGGAACTCACACCCGTAGGAATGCGCACACGTTTTGGATGTTATAGGTTCGGAAAATCTCGAACCTTCACTCAGTGTGCCACATAGGCATGTTGTCAGGAACGCGTGCACGTTCCTGTCGTGCCATTTTTTAAGGGACCGCACGCACGATTTGTGTTCATTTGGACATACCACACCTCACGTTTTTCATTTCATTGAGAAAATAGAGAGGAGAAAAGCACCAAGCAAAAACAAGATCTTGCCACCGTGTCCAACTCAATCCAGGTATGCTTGATTTCTCTTCTTTTCCTCCCACTCTAGTAATTTTTTACTTTTATTCAATTAATTTAATATCTTCCAAAAGAATCTAAAATATATAAACTTCTAATCTTCTAGAGAAATCTCATCTACAAAATTCAGAGAGGGTCACCTCTTACATTGCCTAACATTTCCCCTCTAAAAATAACTACAAACAATTTACAAGAAAAAGAGAAGTGGAGAGGGACATTTTGCTTCTATTCCTCCCTTAATATCGACCTCCAACATGCCCAACATACTTGGTAGCTTCAAAAATTGAGCTTTAGTCATACTTTTGGTAAAAATATCAACAATTTGTTCTTCACTACACCAATATTGTAATTTGACAACTTGAGCTTGGACAACATCTCAAATGAATATCAAACTCAATATGTTTGATTTTAGCATGAAAAATTGGATTATCTGCAACCTATATCACACTTTCATTGTCACAAAACATGGTATTTATAGAATTTCGGGTAAAGCCAAACTTTCATAAGACATTTTGAATCCACATTGCTTCTTTTCTTGCTTCATTTGTTGCTCTATACTCTGTCTCACAAAAGGATTAATAGATATTGATCCAAGATGGAAAACATAGCCAACTATGGATTTTTTGTCATAGACATCACCCCACCCAATTCCAAATTAGTGTATCCTACAAAAGAAATTTGGGACTAGTAGCACAATGGATGGAATAGTGCGGTGTACCATGGCTATCGGGCAATTTTTTTTAGTAACCAACCAATGAATTTCTCTAGTTTCTTTCATAGATATGGAAACTAGATTGACTACAAAGCAATGATTGGTCTAGTGTGTGTTAAATAAACTAGGTTGCCAACAAGCTTCCTATATAATGTAGCATCTACTCTCTTGGAATGAAATTCCTTGGTAAGCTTGACTCCACACAAAAATGGAGTAAAAACAAGTTTGTAATCAAGAATTTTACTTTTTTTTCAAAATATCCACTGTATATTTTGACTGTAAAAGAAACAATCCATCATGTAGTTTACAAACTTGCAAATTGACACGCACACCTAGATCACTATATCAAATTTTCTTTGAAGGTCTAATTTCAAAGTTTTAATCAACACAATATTTTGGACCAACGATGAGAAAATCATCTACATAAAAAATAATAAGAAGGATCTGTCTTTGAACTTTATTTACATGAAGATTTGATCTGATTTGCATTTCTTTGAACCCATGTTGTTGGAAATAAAAATCTATTTTTTTATGCCATGCCTTTGAAGCATGTTTAAGTCAACAAAGTGATTTCTTCAACATGTAAAAAAAGTGAGGATGTTTTTTATCCACTAAACCAAGGGATTGTGTAATGTCCCTTTTCGAATAGGAGCTCCAGAGAGGAGGTTTAATAGTCTAAACGACCATGTTAGACTATAATAGTCAGGGCCATATAGGGGTAAATAGGGTTACTAGAGGTCACTTCAGTCGAGGGTGTTATAATTCGCAAGTGACATTGAGCTAAAAGTGACTAAAAACGCTTTCAAGCCAAAGTGAGCTAAAAATAGGTCAACAGTGAATTAGGGTTTTAGGCAGCTATAAGAAAAGGGTAAAGTGACCTTATTCATTATTATGAAGAATTTGACTTGTCAATTGAGGAGAGAGGCGCATCTCAGGAGAGAGATTTTCGATTCCAGGAGGAAGACACCCAGAGGCTGATTTCAGTGTTGAGAGACACACCCTAGTCACCGGGAAGATCACCCAAATCTTCCATCGTACTTCAACAACAGTTATTTAGTTGCAGCAGTGAGGGTGCACTTGTCCAGGGAGAGGGTGCAGCTACTAAGCATTAGTTGAGTCAACTTGTCCCATCCATGGAGAATCCATTGATTCCCCTATGACCCAGTTGAGAGGAGGGAAGGACACTTCTATTGCCTTATTTCTCATCAAATTCCAATGGAGAAATCATCTTGAACACATTTCTCAGCCATTGAGGGTGCGAAAGTTAGGGAGGACACATTTGGGATTCCCAAGAGATCATCAGATCAGATCTAGGGAAATCCTTCTAACCCATTTTCGAGGAGCCTAGAGCAATTAGTTTGAGACCCTTATCCATCGATTTTGACGGGGGAATCACTAGGGCGTAGTTTCCAGCAGCAAAGTTGGTGCATTTCCCAAGGGAATCCATTCGAGGTCCAAACATATCAGCAGAGGGTCAATTGTCAGTCTATCAGTCACCAAGATTGAGTGAGAGGTCAAGGCACACTATTTGAGACAGTTTCCAGGTAGATCTGAGGATTTTAGCCACCAAGGTGAACTTTCCAGTCTTGCAACATTTTGTTGGGTATGTGTTATATTCTTTGAATGAGTAGTAGTGTTGCATTTTTGCCTCAGGAAACATGTCGCATTTTTGCCTTGTTTTTCGTGTTGGCTCGATTTTTGTGTCCATTGTTGGGCGGTTTTTTGACACATGGTATTTTTCTGATGGTTTTCTATTTCTGGTTAAGGAATTAGGGTTGTTGACTAATTCATGTCATTGGGTTAGGGTTTTGGATGTTGTTGGCTCCTATATGTATATGGTATTGTAAACAATGTATCACTATGAATGAATATAGAATATGTCAGTTTTCCCAGTTTGGGTTTCCAAGGGAAAAATCTCTGTGTAATGTTTGTATTTTCCATTGTATCTTTTCTATTCTTTTACTGAAAATCTATTTGCAGTAAATATTGTACAAGGTCAAAATCTACACAATTGTCATATGAGTTGTCATAGCTTGCAGAAGATCCTAAAACTCATCCATTGATCTAGAAAAATTCTTCTATTATCGGGTATCATTGTTTTAGTTTTCTTATTGTATTCCAGCTAAGATCCCTTTTGTCTCTGATCTAGCCGAGAGATTTATTTTACTTAGCCACATATGCCATTGTAAACTGCATAAATATCATAATATATGATTTGCAGTCTTTTGTGTCATTTACTATTTGCATGGTTATTCATCTGATGTAAACAAATTATTTATCTACACACACATGTAAAAAATACCAAGCATGTTATAAACCACAACTTAAACGCATCTAGAAACCCCCAGTGTATCAGATCGGACAACAGACATAGCAGATTAGCACCATTTCCTAGACTAGTTGGATCTAGGACATTACAATGGTATTAGAGCTTTACTCCTACCAACTTGTGACTAAAGATGATGAGTTTAGTCGGTGAGCCAAAGGGTCATGATAAGGTAGGTGACGAGTACGTCACTTACAACAGACTCAGGGAGAGGTGACCTAGACCATATTTTCCCCCTTTTCCTCTGATCTGAAAAGATCTTTTACACGACAATGGTTGAGTTATTAATGCATGTGTTTATTAACCATTTAGGAAGCTGAAAGAAAGAGGAAGAAATATGAAAACCACATAAACATATATAGATATGAAATAAAGCATAAACAACAACAAACCATAAACACCAATGTGATAACAGAGTTCAACAATTTCACCTACGTCTCTGGGCCTTTGTCTCAGTGGGTGAGAATTTATTATTTCTATTCAAATCTTTATAAGTACATCACAGTAGTTCCAAAAATTTTACAAACTGATTTGGTCTTGTTCTACCAGATCTCTAGAACCCAACAAAAGAAACAACACTCAAAACGGATAATCGGAGCTCCCAGAAATGGCTTGCAAAGGTGCACTCCTCAATAGCTTCCCTGCGTAAAAATGGCTTTGGCTTGGAAAATCTTCAACATAAACATGCTCTGACTCTGCGCGCATGGCCTCAAGAAGGCCAGGTTTATATAGATCTGAAGTTGGTAACCATATCCCAACTTCCCCCCAAGATCTGGCCTCAAAAAGGTTCCAATATCTCCCAATAATGGATAAAATCCATAAAATTTGTTGAATAAAACAATAAAATCACTATTGTATAGTTTAAAACCCACTCTGCATATATTTGTTGAGCGAAACCCCATTTTCTCGGCCCCTGGTCATATGGGGTACCTGCACATGGCCTCAGGCTAAGTTGGGCGTGTTGGTCTAGCTCTTAAGCCCCGCCCCTGGTCACAGCTATGGGCCATGTGGCCATGCCTTACCATTCATGTGCACTATGTAATTGGGCCCTCAACGATTTAGCCCCTGGTTAGCGGGCTAGCCCGACCAACTGGGCTAAGCCCTTATCCACCGCACTAACCAACATACGTCGGGTCTCATGGAGTAAGGTTTTAAAACCTGGGGCTTAACCATAATCTGTGCGCCAACTTTAGAGATCAACCCCGAGTCCTGTGGCATCGAGAGCTGGAACTGTGGGCTAGATGTAAACCATCGTGCAATGTCTTAGATCTTGTGGGTCGTGGTTATATGTGATGGTCCGCTGGTAAACATTGTGTTGAAGATTGGGGCTAGCCCCAAACCTTTCTCCACCCAAACGAGCCAACACTCAAATTTAAAACCAATAGGCGCCAACTATAGTTAAGTCACACCTTGTAGGCGGGCTGGTAGCCCAGCCTACGCGAGAGCTTTGGCACCCAGGGAGGTCTATGGTTTGAATCCAGTAAACTCCAAAATTTTTGTAAACCATGAGCCAGTCAAAGGGTGCCACGTGGTATCCCACGTCTAGGCCACGTGACGTTGTTCCATATGTTAGCTACGTGCCATGTGTCAACTGCTCATTGGTCCAGTTGTCTGCCACCTGCCTGCCCTGTCAGCTTACTTGCCCAGTCACCATCTTCCACATGTCACCATACGATCATGCCATGTCATCCGTACAGATGTGCCACGTCATATGTACGATCGTATGACCTGTACAGTCAGCTTCCACATGGCACTGTACAGACTGTACAATCATCATTTTTTTTGCATGTTTGGAAAAACAAACAGATTTCCATATCAGGATCATACGACGTTCGTTTGAGCCCATTCAAGTTGCATTGGGTTCATATCGACGAGGCCTACACACACCTCCATTTTGAATCCATTATGAGAACTTTATTTTTAGGCCTTTCTGAGCCCCATCAAGCTCCTGGATTCGAATCTGGATCACACCTCCCCACTAAGGACATTTTGGTCCTCAAAAGGTTACTAGCCAGTCATCAAGACCAGGATAGGCCACCCAGCTTGTTCCTGGTCTTTGAACTCTGTCATGTGCACCTGTCTCATCAAGATCAATTGTAACACAATCATGACAACTGACAGCATATTGTTAGCCATTTGTACCCTGTCACATCTTACTGAAACCATTATCATCCCTGTAGAAAACATTACTAATGATAGCATAAAAAATATGACTGCAAATGAGCTTATATGTTTGTAATATTTGCACGACAATATCTTATCTTGAAGCAAAGTGTGATTGATTTTCCATTCTACAATCATCTCTTGTTCTTGCTTAAGATCGATTACTTGATTTGAAACAATTATAGGTGTGTTGCTTGCTTAAGCTGCCTTTATTAATTGTTCCGTTGTTTGAAGAGTTTTATTTTCTTTACATTATGAGCATGAACCAGATATTATTGACATGCTTTGGTTAAGTGATATTGATTCTTTGTCCTGTAGAATATTTATTTACGATCATACAAGTATGGACTACCTAAGACCATTCCACATTCACTTAGTGGCACCACATCACATGTTACCGCATCCACATACTTAGATGAAATAACAAATTTTAATGTGCACTGCTTTGTTATGTGCATGTGATGATTGTTGCTTATCATTTAAGTGTGTAAGGATTATGATGCATCTGTGCTTTTAATCCCAATTTCTTAACCAATTCCTCTGAAATTAAGTTAGATTGAGATCCACTATCTATCAATGTTTCAACCTTAGTGTGCCTCATGATGACCCTTATGTGAAATAAGTTACTTCTACAATCAAATCCTTCACCAATTTTACCTGTCATACCAACCAATGAGACCTTAGATTCATCACTTGAATCTGATCCCAAGTATGTCGGTCGTGTTGTTTCCGCAACTGTTTACTTCCCTTTATTTCCTTGAATCACTTTGGTCTCTTTTCAGGATGCAATTTCCAACAACGATCCTCATCATGCCCCTCTTTATTGAAATGCTTGCAAAAGGGATTCTCTTCCTTTATTTCCATGAAATTTGACTTCTTGCCATGCCACTTCCTTTCGTCCTCTTTCCTTGAAGATGATTCCCCTGATACACCAACACTTGTTTTCCTTGTTTCAATGTATGTCGCTAGAATAGAAATCTCATCAAGATTAGTTGGTCCAAACATGAATACATTATTTCGAATATGTGTAGGTATACCTCCTATATACTTCATAAGAGTTTCTTGGGAATGTAAAGGAATATCTAACATCAATGCCATTTTATGAAAGCCATCTGTGTATTCTTGCATTGTTTGTCCTTTTCTTAGTTTTAAATCTTGCCATTCAATTAATTCTTTCTATTTATAACCCAAAAGATAGAATTGCTTTCTAAGTGAAGAAATAAAACTTTTCCATGATGGAAATACATTACCCACTTGTTGTGTGCCATTTTGCAACTTTCTTTGCCACCACATGAGTGTTGTGCCTGCAAGTCTAAGGGATGCCAGCTTGATCTGAGTTGCCTCATCCTTGATTTTTTTCACACTGCAATAAACCGCCATCTGCCTAACCCAATTGTCAAGTCTCTCTGCATTAACTTCACCATCATACATGGATAATTCAAATTTAACATCAAGTTTTAATAAAGGCATTTCATTCTTATTTTTATGGACATGTTTCTTTGCATTGGATTTAGAACTTGAACTTGGAGAAGAAAGAGGTGAAGATGGAGGTGAAGGAGTAATTTGAGGAGGATCCTCTCCTTATTCACTTTTTCCCTTTGAATATTCACCAAGAACTGGTCTCTTTCATTCCAAGTAATCATCATACAAAACCTTCATCATCTTCGACATGGCGAAGAAATTTTTTCGAAACTCTTTCTCATCCTAAGAAAGTCCCTCTTCTGATGCCATCCTCTCACTTTGATAAATTCTCTTTCTCAATCCAATCAATGGATTCTCTTCAACAATCTCTCCTTCACCATGATGTATCTTTTCCCTGGTTAACATGCAAAATTCAAATCCAAATGTCAACTAGCTTTGATACCACTTGATCCGAAAAGATCTTTTACACGACAATGGTTGAGTTATTAATGCATGTGTTTATTAACCATTTAGGAAGCTAAATGAAAGAGGAATAAATATGACAGCCACATAAACATATATAGATATGAAATAAATCATAAACAACATCAAACCATAAAAACCGATGTGATAACGGAGTTCGGCAATCTCGCCTACGTCTCCAGGTCTTTGTCTTAGTGGGTGAGGCTTTCTTATTTCTGTTTGAAGCTTTATAATTACATCACAGTAGTGCCAAAAAGGTTACAAAATGATTTTTTCTTGTTCTACCATATCTATAGAACCCAACAAAAGAAACGACACTCAAAACGAATGACTGGAGCTCCCAGAAATGGCCCGCAAAGATGCGCTCCTCAATAGCTTCCCTGCATAAAAATGGCTTTGGCTTGAAAAATATTCCTCATAAACCTGCTCTGACTCTGGCCCCATGACCTCAAGAAGGCATGGTTTATATAGATCTGAAGTTGGTAACCATCTCCCAACTTCCCCCCAAGATCTGGCCTCAAAAAGGGCCTAATATCTCCCAATAATGGATAAAATCCATCAAATCTGCTAAATAAAACAATAAAATCACTGTTGTATAGTTTAAAACCCACTCTGCATATATTTGTTGGGCATAGCCCCCTTTTTCATGGCCCTTAGTCATATTGGGTACCTGCACGTGGCCTCGGTCTAAGTTGGGCGCACTCATCTGGCCCTTAAGCCCTGCCCTTGGTCGTAGTTATGGGCCATGTGGTCATGCCTTACCATCCTCGTGCGCTATGTAATTGGGCCTCAAACAGTTTAGCCCCTAGTCGATGAGCTAGCCCGACCGACCAGGCTAAACCCTTATCCACCACACTAACCAACATATTTTGGGTCTCGTGGAGTAAGGTTCTGAAACCTGGGGCTTAACCATAATACACACATCAACTGTAGCGATCAACCCTGAGTTCTGTGTTGTCAAGAGCTGGAACCGTGGGCTGGATGAAAACCATCATGCCATGTGTTAGAGCTTATGGGTCATGTAAATATGTGGTGGTCCACTGGTAAACATTGCGCTGACCTTTCTCCACCCAAACGAGCCAACACTCGAATTTAAAACCAATCGAAGCCAACTATAGTTAAGTCACACCCGGTAGGCGGGCTGGTAGCCCGGCCTACGTGAGAGCTTTGGCGCCCAGGGAGGTCTATGGTTCGAATCGGTAAACTCCAAAAATTTTGTAAACCATGAACCAGTCAAAAGGTACCACATGGCAACCACATTTGGGCCACGTGACACCATTCCATATGCTAGCTACGTGCCATGTGTCAACTGCTCATTGGTCCAGCAGTCTGCCACCTATCTGCACTGTCATCTTACTTGCCCAGTCACCGTCTGCCATGTGTCACTGTACAGGTGTGCCACATCATCCGTACAGATGTGCCACGTCATTTGTACGACTATATGACCTGTACAATCAGCTTCCATGTGGCACTGTATGGATTGTACAGTCATCTTTTTTTTTCTGTTTGGAAAAACCAACAGATCATCATATCATGAGCGTACGACCTCTGTTTGAGCCTGTTCAAGTTGAGTTGGGTTAGTATCGATGAGGCCTATGCACATGTATGTTTTGAATCCATTATGATAACTTTTATTTTTAGGCCTTTCTGAACCCCATCAAGCTCCTAGATCTGAATCTGGATCATCCTCCCAGTTTAGAGGAAGAGGAAGAGACACACAGGGAAGTAGAGAGAAGGGAAGAGCATGAGGCAAAGCGTGAGGTAGAGAAGATGTTGGGAGATAGATATGAGAGACCATAGGTAAGTGGTAAGGCCCCCATGGAACCAAAGGCAACCTTCATACAAGTACTTGTTATAACCCTAAATTGCACCAGACATGCATACCTGGCACCAGGCCTGATCCAGGTGGATATTAGTGGCCACCCACCTTTTCCAAATGGTTCAAAATGGCTTTCTGGCAATTTTCGCAATTTACTATTTTTAGCAGTTTTCTCGGGTCCTGAACTTCCGAGGCCATTTTGAGGCCCTAAATGATGTTTTTTTGGGTATGTTGCTCTCGCAAAATAGCATCTACGATGCTATTTTTTCTCGAGCGTTGTAGGCCTTGGATAGATCTTTCCAACGAGCTATCGTGCGCCCTAAACGGAGATCGTATGCAAAAGTTATGACCCCGGGAAGTTGATGTACTAACTTACCCAAACGGGGCCCACATGACTTTTGGCGCTTCATCTCCTAGGGTTAGGTTTTTGGATGTCTAGGACTTTTGGCATTCCCATTTATTGTAAAAAGGCCTTCAGAGCATCATTGTAACCATATTCTTGCGAATGCGAGTAGCCGTCACATCTCTTCTCAGAGATAAGATACCACCATTCTAGCGAGTCTTTCACTCTGTATTTTTACAGTCTTTGTACATTTCTTTGATTAATAGAAATTGTGTATTACTGTATATCTGTGTTTATGGTTGCATCTCTGATACATTTCTGTTATACTATTGAATATCTGCAATAACTTTGTGCTTTTCTTTATTATATCTCTGCTCTCATTTCATGCCGAAAATAATCCGGATCAGTGGTTTCAAAGCAGGCTGCTCTTGATCGTTTTTTTAGTGCATGTCCCCGACGAGGTCCGAGTATAGCAAGTTGGGTCTCGAGCTTGTCTCTCTTGAAGACAATCGCTCTCGCACACCCAAGAAACCCACAATGGCGGAAGAAAAGAAAAATGACGGAGCAGACGATCATATCAATCTGTTGCTTGAGCAAGCTCTCATGCGACAGAGGGACGAAATGATGGAGAATTTTTCCCACATCCTTCAATGCCTGCCGATAGCATCAGGCGCATCTTCATCAAGTGACCACTTTGGAGGCACCTCGCCTTTCAAGGTACAGGTTAATTTTGATATTCCCGTATTTGAAGGTCAAATAGATGCAGATGCCCTAGATAAA
>JASDQU010308790.1:44015-74633 GCA_032191745.1 Picea mariana
AAACATTGGTGGGAAACTTACTGGGAGCAAAGTTCCACAGAGGAGTCTGGAATATATGGGGCCGATCCCACTTGGGATTCTTTTGTGGATGCGGTAAAAGAACAGTATTACCCTGTTGGCAACTATGAGGACCAGTACATGAGATGGACCACACTACGACAAGAGAGGGGCCAAACAGTTCCAGAGTTCACCAATACCTTCCATACCTTGTGCACCAAGCTGAGTATCAAAGACTCCGAGCGACATTTGGTTCTGAAATACCGTGGGGCTCTACACAGATACATCCAGACTGAAATGGATTTTCTGGGCATCTCATCACTCAGTGTTTCTTATCGATATGTTGTTCAAATTGAGCAGAAATTTAAGCACCAGAACAAACGGGAATCCGGGTCCGCAAATCTGCAACAACCAAAGTATGACAAAGACGGCCCTAACAAACAGTCTTCTGAAAACCAGTCCAAGACACAGGAAAAGAAGGGTCACGGGAAGACAAAGAAGGACATAGGAAAATGGCGTGATTTCCACAAAATCCCTTGGCACAAAACTGATGAATGTCGCTCAAAATAGTCATTGGTGGCTGAGATCAAAGACAAGGAGTCGAACCCTGATTCAGAATCTGATTCTGAAAATACTGATAAAGGACAGATCATTGACGCAGACCCCACTGCTATTGTCGCGACCACAACAATTCAACCAGAAGAACCAACAGATATTGAAGAGGGGGAGCGCCTTTTCATTCACAGATGTGGGTGAAGGGGACCCCGTTGCATTTTATTGTTGATAGCGGAAGCCAAAAGAACCTCATCTCAGTAGAGGTCGTCAAACAGTTGGGATTGTCAACAACACCACACCCGCAGCCATACAACATCAGGTGGCTTCGGCAAGGACGAGATCTCCGTGTCAACCAAAAGTGTCGATTGTCATACGGCATCCAACCCTTCAAGGATGAGGTATTATGTGATGTTGTCCCATTGGATGTCTGTGATGTTCTCTTGGGCCAACCATATATGTGGAAACGCCATGCTATCTATGAGTCTCGACCCCGTAGTGTCAATATTACTCTGGGGAGTCATCTCTACAGGATACCAGAGGTAGTTCCAACTACTGCCCCACCTAAACAGTGCCACAAGGTAGTATCTTATACTACAAAATTCATCTTCTCCACTATCTGTTCAAAAGGAGAACAAAAAGACACTGCAACCACTACAGCCTTGCCCCAAGCACCTTCTATCCAACAGAAGTAGGTCGACAAGGCTGCAGCAAAGTGCAAAGATTCCTTCTGCACATCATCCTCTCATGTATCTCGACTTGTTGAGCAGCCTCAACCGCAACTGGTTCGTGACAGATTTCCGCAAACTAAGCAGCGCGATGTCTCCAGCAAGACAAGCAACTCACCAAGATGCAGATTCAACAAATGTTTTTCCCTCTCCCCTGGGAACTCAACGCAATGGAGACCATTGCTTCCTAAGGAGGGAGGATTGATCTAGGTGGATATCGGTGGTCACCCACCTTTTCCAAATGGTTCAAAATGGATTTTTGGCAATTTTGGCAATTTACTATTTTTAGCAGCTTTTTCAGGTCCTGAACTTCCGAGGCCATTTTGAGGCCCTAAACGATGTTTTTTTGGGTATGTTGCTCTCGCAAAATAGCATCTACGATGCTATTTCGTCTTGAGCATTGTAGGCCTTGGATAGATCTTTCCAACGAGCTATTGTGCGCCCTAAACGGAGATCGTATGCAAAAGTTACGACCCCGGGAAGTTGATGTACTAACTTACCCAAACGGGGCCCACATGACTTTTGGCGCTTCATCTCCTAGGGTTAGGTTTTTGGATGTCTAGGAATTTTGGCATTCCCGTTTATTGTAAAAAGGCCTTCAGAGCCTCATTGTAACCATCTTCTTGTGAATGCGAGTAGCCGTCACATCTCTTCTTAGAGATAAGCCGCCACCATTCTAGCGAGTCTTTCACTCTGTATTTTTACAGTCTCTATACATTTCTTTGATTAATAGAAATTGTGTATTACTGTATATCTGTGTTTATGGTTGCATCTCTGGTACATTTCTGTTATATTATTGAATATCTGCAATATCTCTGTGCATTTCTTTATTATATCTCCGCTCTCATTTCGTGCCGAAAATAATCCGGATCAGTGGTTTCAGAGCAGGCTGTTCTTGATCGTTTTTTCAGTGCNGGGTCTCGAGCTTGTCTCTCTTGAAGACAATCACTCTCGCACACCCAAGAAACCCTCAATGGCGAAAGAAAAGAAAAACGACGGAGCAGACGATCCTATCAATCTGTTGCTTGAGCAAGCTCTCACGCGACAGAGGGACGAACTGATGGAGAATTTTGCCCACATCCTTCAATGCCTGCTGATAGCATCAGGCGCATCTTCATCAAGCGACCACTTTGGAGGCACCTCGCCTTTCAAGGTACAGGTTAATTTTGATATTCTCGTATTTGAAGGTCAAATAGATGCAGATGCCCTAGATAAATGGTTAAATTTGCTAGAAGGTTATTTCTCTGTTCACAATTTTTCTGACAAAGAAAAGATCACCTTTGCACTCATTAAAGCTCTCCCTCATGTCAAGCATTGGTAGGAAACTTACTGGGAGAAAAGTTCCATAGAGGAGTCTGGAATATATGGGGTCGATCCCACTTGGGATTCTTTTGTGGATGCGGTAAAAGAACAGTATTACCCTGTTGGCAACTATGAGGACCAGTACATGAGATGGACCACACTACGGCAAGAGAAGGGCCAAACAGTTCCATAGTTCACCAATACCTTCTATACCTTGTGCAACAAGCTGGGTATCAAAGACTCCAAGAGACATTTGGTTCTGAAATACCGTGGGGCCCTACACAGATATATCCAGACTGAAATGGATTTTCTGGACATCTCATCACTCACTGTTGCTTATCGATATGCTATTAAAATTGAGCAGAAATTTAAGCACCAGAACAAACGGGAATTCGGGTCCGCAAATCCACAACAACCAAAGTATGACAAAGACGACCCTAACAAACAGTCTCCTGAAAACCTGTCCAAGACACAGGAAAAGAAGGGTCACGGGAAGACAAAGAAGGACTCCAGAAAATGGCGTGATTTCCACAAAAGCCCTTGGCACAAAACCAATGAATGTCGCTCAAAATAGTCATTGGTGGCCGAGATCAAAGACAAGGAGTCGAACCCTGATTCAGAATCTGATTCTGAAAATACTGGTAAAGGACAGATCATTGATGCAAACCCCATTGCTATTGTCGCGACCGCAGTAATTCAACCAGAAGAACCAAAAAATCCTGAAGAGGGGGAGCACATTTTTCATTCATAGATGTGGGTGAAGGGGACCCCGTTGCATTTTATTGTTGATAGCGGAAGCCAGAAGAACCTCATCTCAGCAGAGGTCGTCAAACAGTTGGGATTGTCGACAACACCACACCCGCAGCCATACAACATTGGGTGGCTTCGGCAAGGACGAGATCTCCGTGTCAGCCAACAATGTCGATTGTCATACGGCATCCAACCCTTCAAGGATGAGGTATTATGTGATGTTGTCCCACTAGATGTCTGTGATGTTCTCTTGGGCCAACCATATATGTGGAAACGCCATGCTATCTATGAGTCTCGACCCCGTAGTGTCATTATTACTCCGGGGAGTCATCTCTACAGGATACCAGAGGTAGTTCCAACTACTGCCCCACCTAAACAGTGCCGCAAGGTAGTATCTCATACTACAAAATTCATCTTCTCCACTATCTGTTCAAAAGGAGAACAAAAGGACATTGCAACCACTACAGCCTTGCCCCAAGCACCTTCTATCCAGTAGAAGTAGGTCGACAAGGTTGCAGCAAAGTGCAAATATTCCTTCTGCAAATCATCCTCTCATGTATCTCGACTTGTTGAGCAGCCTCAACCACAACAGGTTCGTGACAGATTTCCACAAACTAAGCAGCGCGACGTCTCCAGCAAGGCAAGCAGCTCACCAAGATGCAGATTCAACAAATGTTTTTCCCTTTCCCCTAGGAACTCAATGCAATGGAGACCATTGCTTCCTAAGGAGGGAGGATTGATCCAGGTGGATATCGGTGGCCACCCACCTTTTCCAAATGGTTCAAAACGGATTTTTGGCAATTTTGGCAATTTACTATTTTTAGCAGTTTTTTCGGGTCCTGAACTTCTGGGGCCATTTTGAGGCCCTAAACGATGTTTTTTTGGGTATGTTGCTCTCACAAAATAGAATCTATGATTTGTCTCGAGCGTTGTAGGCCTTGGATAGATCTTTCCAACGAGCCATCGTGCGCCCTAAAGGAAGATCGTATGCAAAAGTTACGACCCCGGGAAGTTGATGTACTAACTTACCCAAACGGGGCCCACATGACTTTTGGCGCTTCATCTCCTAGGGTTAGGTTTTTGGATGTCTAGGAATTTTGGAATTCTTGTTTATTGTAAAAAGGCCTTCAAAGCCTCATTGTAACCATCTTCTTGCGAATGTGAGTAGCCGTCACATATCTTCTCAGAGATAAGCTGCCACCATTCTAGCGAGTCTTTCACTCTGTATTTTTACAGTCTCTGTACATTTCTTTGATTAATATAAATTGTGTATTACTGTATATCTGTGTTTATGGTTGCATCTCTGATACATTTATGTTATATTACTGAATATCTGCAATATCTTTGTGCATTTCTTTATTATATCTCTGCTCTCATTTCGTGCTGAAAATAATCCGGATCAAGGCCATCTAACTTGCTATCTTTTCCAAGCCATCACTAAACAAGCTCTTCTAAAAATCATTTTTTTGAAGGTGGACGCACCCTGCACCACTACTGCTCGCGTACACACGCCTGCTGACCCAGTACAGCCCGCGTACACTCATAGAATATCATAAAAAATGAAATTTGCATAGGATATTGGTTTCTGGGTCGTTACTTAACCGTTTGACTACCCATAGCCAGTCACCCCAACCGTTACTATCTCCTTTGGCCTATAAAAGAAGGGGTTGGGGTCCTATTTCAAAAAGAAGTACGAGAGCATAGAAACTCTTCCGATTTCTGTATTCCCCCTTTGCCCCAATATTCGACAACCACATTGTGAGTTTCAGCCATAATTCTCCATTACAAGCCCTTGCCATTCCCCTAGAGAGAACTAAAGAGGAGAAGGAGATGTGGAAGCAGTTGGTGCATTGTGAAGAGGAGCCCAGGACCGAGTTCGAGGAGTAGTGTCGGTCTCATATTGTAAGTGAATTTTGTGAGATTAATATAAAGAAGTACTTTTTCCGTCCCGCCAAATGGCGTCTTAAACTTATATGATTTGTTTACATTTCTTGTTTATGATGTATAACCCACTAATCCATATGTAGAATGCATGCTTGTAGTTTCTTGTTTGTCTTTTGGTGAATGCAGGTCAGCCTTGGGAGGAGATTGCAGTCAGGAAACAACTAAGCACAAAGGGATTGACACCGGACACGAACTTTAAGGTATGCCTACCGAATCCCTATACCTTGTCTTTTATGTATGATTGTGGTGTAATGTCGGGATAGTTGATGAAAAGTAGGAGACTTTAGACAACTATCTCTGCCTACATTTTATAACCTTGGTGTAGTCCGTAGAGGGGTTTTTCCGCTATGGCAGTACTCAACAAACTGGTAGTTATTCAACAGGCCATGACTCAGTCCTTGGCACATATGGCTAATAGATTGGCTATAGTGGGCACCCCGGGTACACAAGCCCCACATGCACTGCAGGGGAACTCAGGGGCAGGTAGTAGACCCTAGTCACCTACTCGCACATACACCTCTTCGAGTAGGATTCTCAGGCCATTGTTCCCTATTTTCCATAGGACACCCCCAGCAACAACACATCAATCGATGGCACAAAGGCTGCCCACTCAGGTAGAGGACATTGCATAGTATACGAGGGAGTATGCAACAATTATCCATGAATTCGATCAGGACATGACCCTGGTCAAGTACTGTGGAATTGGTCTCATGAATCGCCCTAGAGAACCACAGAGAGGAGGACAGTAGTAGTAGTAGGGGCATAACCTAGATTTTATCCGAAAAGTTGGTAAACTCACCATACCTTCTTTTGACAAATCATCCAAATGCACTGCCAAAGATTGGGTACAAAATCTAGACACCTACTACAAGCTCAACCAAATGATCGAGACATAAGCCATAAGTTTTTCTACCCTACACTTGGAGGGTGAGGCACACAAGTGGTGGCATCATGGACTGGTGATGTTGGGTCACAGTCACATCACTTCCTATAGGGAGTTCACAGAGAGACTCATGGATAGGTTTGACATGAGGGAGCCAAGGATCCATTTCAGGGATCTAGCCCAGTTGAGATAAATTGAAACATCAGAGGCATACATCATAGAGTTTCAGCGGGTAGCAGTAGCAGTGACAGATATCTTAGATCCCAAGTTGATTATGTTATTCATAGAGGGGATCACAGAACCCTTGAGAGGATGGGTGAAGGAATATAGGCCTTAGACCTTGCAGGATGCCATCTTACGCACTTGATATTTGGAAAACTCAGCACTGAAGACTAAATCCTTTTCTAAACCCTTCATACCCTAGAGGGACCAAGATAGGAATCCATTCTAGAGAGAGTGGAAGGACAGGGAGAATCTAGATGATGAGACGAGACGAGAGCTTATCAAGAAAAATATATGCTTCACCTACAAGGACCCTTGGGTCCTAGGCCACATGTGCATGGGCAAGGGAGAGATCCATTATATCGAGGTGGCAACAAATAATGTGGAAAGTGAGGAGGAGGAGTAGGACAATGGATCCACTAGCTCAGAGGAAGATCTGTCACATGAAGAGGAGCATCCTTCCTAGAGACCACCGACATTAGCAGGGACCCGTCACCCACCCATCGGTAGCACCAAAACCTCCTAAGTAGGATAAAAGACGAAAACTAGAAAAGAGAGGAGTCATAGCGACCCTTTTTGGTGTTCCCAGGTATGACACCCTCCGGATCAGAGGGACTATTCAGGCACAGTGGGAAATTTCCTTGATAGATGGTGGGGGCACCCACAACTTCATTGATGCTTCAATGGTATCAAGGTGGGCACTTCATACAAAGAAGTTTGAGGGGTTTGATGTTGGAGTAGCAGATGGCCACACAGTGGAGTTTCTAGACATAGTTCCAGACTTGGAGATAAAGCTAGGTAGCTACATAGTGAGAGACACATTCTATGTAGTTGACCTATCTGACATAGATGTGGCATTGGGAGTCCAATGGTTGATCACCAACTACCAAACCTTGGAGATGGGGTTCAAAGACAATGATGGGAAGAGGATTGTACTGAGGGGCATGTCAACTAGGGCACCTAGGACAGTTTCGGCCAGGAGGATGGAGAGGATATTCAGACATGGGGAGGTATCATATGTTGTGGAGTGCTTGATCACGACACAGAGGGATTCATAGGGTCGACAATAGTATCAAAAAAATATTAGGAACTTGTTGGGACGACATCAACAATTTTTTGGTTCGATTTCACCAGGGAGATCACCTGACAGGTGGTTTAATCACACCATTGAGTTGGAGGATTTGGCCAAACCTATGATCACACCACCCTATCATCATCCTAGGAGGTTCAAGGATGAGATAGAGAAAAAAATTAAGGAATTTCTAGCAATGGGATACATCAGACCTAACAACAGTCCATTCACTTCTTCAATTGTCTTAGTTCTGAAGAAGGATGCACCACGAGGATGTGCATCGACTATCGAGCCTTGAACAAGAAAACCATCAAGAACCAGTATCCTATCCCTTACATCGATGAGTTGATGGATGAACTGCATGGGGAAGTTTTCTTCTTGAAGATTGATCTACATTATGGATATCATCATATCAACATCCGAGAGTAGGACATAGAGAAGGCATCATTTCGATGCCACTTCAGTCATTTTGAGTTCATGGTTATGTTGTTTTGAATAAACAACGCACCAACTACATTTCAGTCTTGCATGGACCACATATTTAGGGATCAATTGAGGAAATTAGTCTTGGTATTATTCAACAACATCTTGGTTTACACCAAGACATGGCAGGAACATCTGAGGCACTTGGATGAGCTGCTCAACATCATGGAGGCACAATCACTATACGCCAAAGAGTCCAAGTGTGAGTTTGGTATGATAAAAATATGTTACTTGGGCCACATTATCAGTGCGCAGGGGCTTCAAGTGCACCAGAAGAAGACCAAGGCCATTTTGGATTGGCCAACACCTAGGAATGTGACAGTTTTGAGGAACTTCTTTGGGATATGCAACTATTACATGCAGTTTTTCAGGGGGTTTTCTTAGCTTGGAGCATCACTTATAGATCTCACCAGAAAAGGGGCCTTCATTTGGAACGATGAGTCACATAAATCCTTTGATCACATGAAGGAATTCATGGGCAGATGTCTCGTGTTAGCATTACCAGAATTCACTTTATCGTTTGTATTAGAATTTGATGCATCCGACGAGGGCATCGAGGCATTTTTTATGTAGGGAGGACACCCCATTATGTTCGAGAGTAGAAATATCAGTCATCCCGAGAGGCTATACTCTATTTATGATAAGTAAATGCTGGCGATCATGCATGCCTTGACCAAATTCAGACAATATTTGGTGGGCAGCAAATTTGTGGTCAAAACAAATCATAACAGCTTAAAGTATTTCCTTGAGAAGAAGGATCTCAGTGAGTGCCAACATAAATGGGTGACAAAGGTGCAAGCCTTCGATTTTGACATAGATTATGTCAATGGGAAGAAGAACATCGTAGCCGATGCACTATCTAGGAGACCTACGACATGTTCTTTGATGGAGGTTTCAGCGGATTGGAAATCCCACTTGTTTGTAGAATATTCCAAGAACAAGTTCGCTTGTGAGCTTTTGGATGGTGAGGTTAAAGATGACAGGTACAGGGTCATTGGCAATGTCATATTCTACAAGGACATAGTCTACTTAGTTCCAGGCTCAGGGCTCAAGAGGAATATCTTAGCAATAATTCACGATTCGCCATTGGGAGGCCATCAGGGGTTTTTCAAAACCTACAGGCATATCAAAGAGAGGTTCTCATGGAAGGTCCTCAAGCAGGATATTATGAGGCACATCAGTGAGTGTGTGACTTGTCAATAGAACAAGTCATAGCATACACTTCCAGCAGGACTATTTCATCCACTTCCCATTCCAGAGCAAAAATGGGAGAACATATCGATGGAATTAATCATAGGCCTACCTAAGGTTTAGGGTAAGGAATGCATATATGCATTGGTCGATAGATTTACCAAGGTCTCTCACTTCTATACCATACTGACAGATTACAACTCATTTCAGGTGGACGAGTTATTGTTCAGGGAGTTCTTCAGGCTCCATGGGTTGTCTAGGAACATCGTTAGTGATAGAGATAGTTGGTTTATTGGTACATTCTGGAGGGAGTTGTTTAGATTGGAGGGGATAGAGTTGACACCCAGCATGAGTTATCACCCTCAGGCAGATGGGAAGACTGAGATAGTCAACAAGTGGGTTGAGGGGTATTTGATAAACTATGTGAGTGGACAACAGAGGACATGGGTCAGATTGCTACATCTAGAAGAGAATTGCTACAACACCACCTACCATATGTCTGTTGGCATGACACCCTTCCGAGCATTGTATGGTTATGATGCTGCCACTTTGATAGACTTAGTTTTCGGGGAGAGCAGAGCTCCGAAATCCAAGGACTAGATCACCAAGAGTCAGGAGATTCTCAATTTACTGAAAGAGAACCTATAGAAAATGAAAAATCGATAGAAGATGAGTGCAGACAAGAACATGATATAGCACATCTTTGAGGTTGGGGACTTGGTTTTCCTGAGATTCCAACCCTACAGACAATCATCTTTGAATAAGAGTGGGGCCGAGAAGATCAATCCTAGATTCTATGGACCTTATAGGATCATGCACCGGGTAGGCGAGGTTTCTTATGAGCTAGAGATTCTAGAAGGGATCATGATTCATAACGTGTTCCACATGTCTTGCCTCAATAAGGTCGTGGGACAATTCATTATCACATTAGAGGAAATCCCCCCATTGGATGAGGAGGGATAGTTGGAGTTGGTTCCAAAGGAGGTACTGGAGTACTAAGAGCGGAAACTGAGGAGCAGGTTCATCAGAGAGTGTCTGATAAAATGGAGAGGGCTTCCAGTAGAGAATGCTACTTGGGAGAGAAGGCAGGTGTTACAACACTCTGGGTTGGTCTTGCTTGAGGACAATAAATCTTGAGAAGGGAGGATTGTAATGTCCCTTTTTTAATAGGAGCTCCAGAGAGGAGGATTAATAGTCTAAACAACCTTGTTAGACTATATCAAGGGCCATACAAGGGTAAACATAGTTACTAGAGGTCACGTCAGTCGATGGTTTTATAATTTGAAAGTGACATTGACCTAAAAGTGATTTTAAGGCAAAGTGAGCTAAAAATAGAACATATGAGATAAAAATAGGTCAACGGTGAATTAGGATTTTGGGAAGCTATAAGAAAAGGGTAAAGCAACCTGATTCATTATTATGAAGAATTTGACTTGTTAGTTGAGGAGATAGGCGCATATTAGGAGAGAGATTGTGGATTCTAGGAGGAAGACACCCAGAGGATGATTTCAATGTTGAGAGACACACCCTAGTCACTGGGAATACCCAGATCTTCCATCATACTTCAGCAGCAGTTATCCAGTTCCAGCAGTGAGGGCGCACTTGTCTAGGGAGAGGGCGTAACTAATGAGCATAATTTGAGTCAACTTGTCCCAGCTAGGGAGAATCCAGTGATTCCCCTCTAACCCAGTTGAGAGGAGGGAAAGACACTTCTATTTCCTAATTTCTTGTCAAATTATGACGAAGAAATCATCTTGAGCACATTTCTCAGCCATTGAGGGTGCAACAGTTGGGGAGGACACATTTGGGATTCTCAAGAGATCATCAAATCAAATCCAGGGAAATACTTCTGACCCATTTCAAAGGATCCTAGGGCACTCAGTTTGAGACCCTTATCATCTGATGTCAACGAGGGAATCACTAGGGTGCAGTTTCCAGCAGCAAAGGTGGCGCATTTCCCCAGGGGGATCCATCTGGGGTTCATAAATATCAGCAGAGAGTCGATTGTTAGTCTGTCAGTCACTAGGACTGAGTGAGAGGTCAGGGCGCACTATTTGAGATAGTTTCCAGGCATATATGAGGAGTTTAGACACCAGGGAGAACTTTCCATTCTTCCAGCAGTTGTCGTATGAGTCGTCATAGATTGCAACAATTGTCATATGAGTCATCGTAGTTTGTAGGAGATCCTACAACTCATTCATTGATCCATCAACATTCTTCTATTACTGGGTATCATTTTTTTAGTTTACTTATTGTATTCTGGCTAAGATCCCTTTTGTCTCTAATCTAGCTAAGAGATTTATTTTACTTAGCCACATATGGCATTGTAAACCACAAAAATATCATAATATATGATTTATAGTATTTTGTGTCATTTACTAACTACATGCCTATTCATATGTTGTAAACAATTTATTTATATACACACACATGCGAAAAACACTAAGCATGTTAAAAAAATGCAGCTTAAACGCATCCAAAAACCCCTAGTGTATCAGATTGGACAACAGACATAGCAGACTAGAAACATTTCCTAGACTAGCCAGATCTCGGATATTACATATTGGTCCATATATATTTATTCATGGATATTCCCATTTAACAATGTATTCTTAACATATATTTAATATTCCACACTAGACTAGGCTGGGATATTGTGTTTACTGTCAAAAGGTTGCTTCCTTACTTTAGGTACACTAAATACTTTGCATATTTTTCATAGACAATAAAATATCCAAATACATTGTATGCATACCATTACACATAAATGAGCAGAGACAAATATGACACCCTTTTATTACGATATTGGAACCCCAAAATAAATTTAGTACACAATTTCCCAATGGTTGTAGCAACAACAAAAAATATCTCTAAAGGAACATAGACCCTACTAGCTGCAAAGAAGCTGCAATATAAATATGAAAACAAAAATAGGAACCTGAAACAATGCCACTATCTCTTCAAAGATTGATACTATGTTACAACAAGGGTAATTCGCTCCTCCTAGGTACCAAGAAATGTCTTCCAGCTTGTTTCAATCCTCATGCCCAGATACATATTTCCACGATTCTTTAATAAAGGGGCTTGACCTTCCTCATATACCCTCGATCCAACAGTGAGATAGGCCCATGGCCTCTCTTAACCCACGCAGTGCCTCAAAAGGAACTTGTGGCCTCCTCCCATGCCTTCTACAACCCTTGACCCACACGATCTAACATAATGGAGGGGTATCAACCCTCTTAGACCCTCCAACGACCTATAAGTTCCCTTGCGGCACCTTCCTATCCCACAAACCTGCCTAAAGGGACAGTCCATAGCCTCCTATAAGCTTTGTGGCCTACATAATCACTCCAACAGTCCCACAACCTAGTCAAATAAGAGATTGGTCCTCCCAATCAGCCTCAATAATTCTTCCAAGTTATGTCCCTGCAAGAATAAAGAAGATCAATCTCCAAGAAGCCAAAGAATACTCCAACAATTTTTTGTTCCAATATGATGCATATAAACTTCAAGATGAAGGATTAATGGAAACCCTGAATGAGTTTCCCCTTCTAGCTAGGCTGGATATTGCACCACCGAAACTAGATTAGCAATTTAATGGTTTTGCTAAACCCTAATGAAACAATGGCTCCAAGAGCACACCGAAATGAGAGATCAAATCATAATATTGAGAAGTGAGGAGTTACCCTTCTTTTATACTTTTTCCAACCCTTTCTAGATACTTCCTTCATAACCCCTTTTTATTTTTCATTTAAACATTAAAAAATACTTTTTAATGTTTAAATAATTAATTTTTTAATTAATATCACTTTAGGAATATGAAATATCTTAACCAAGTGACATCTCCTTGACTCCCTCTTCATACTAACTCTATCCTATAGGAGTCATATAGGCTACTGAATCATTCTATGTCATGATCAATTGGAAGGGGACATTACAATCCTCCCTTCCCGAGATTGTTTTTCCTTAAACAACTCCAAATCGGGGTGGTGTAATATATGCTCTCCTTCCCCAAGTGGCATCCCTTGCAGGAAAACCTCTCCATATGAATAGGTACTCTTGGATGACTCTACTCCTCCACCTACTCTCTTTGAAATCAACAATATTTTCAAGTGTCAAAACCAACTGTCCCTCCTCATCTAGCGGAGGAAGATTTGCCAAAGTGGTGACTTGTTGTCCCAATGCCTTCTTGAGGCAAGACCCGTGGAATATGTTGTGTATATTTCTACCCTCTAGAAGCTACAACTCATATGCTACCTCCCCGACTTTCCTGATCACTATGTAGAATCCATATAAGTGAGGCTTCAACTTCTCTGCACCACTCCTCTTCAATGAAGAATGTCTATAAGGATGCAACCTGAGAAATACTAAGTCCCCAAACTCAAATCTGTACTCCACCCTATGCCTATCTGCGTACATCTTCTTTTGGTTTTGAGCAGCCTGCAAATTCTCCTTTAGGACTCTCAAGATGTCCTGGCTCTCCTGCAACCAATATCTAGCCTTGGGTGTTGAGATTTGGTAGCTTGGAGGTACTTCTGCATTGGTAGTTCTCAGCATGGGGAACTGACCGAGCAAATTTTCTCCTAGTGACTTTATAAAGTGATTTTATAAAGTTGAGTCTTTTAATTTCGAAATGTAAAAGTGACTTTATTAACTTAAGTGACCTCAACGAATGATTAAGTTGTGACCGTTGATCTCAAGGGTAAGTGAAGAGTCACTTAAGGGAGATCAAGGGTTAGAGGAGTTACAATTCGAAATTTCTTAAAGGCAGCTCATTAGGAGAAGGAGGGCGCACTTTTGAGGAGATCTTGAGGGAAGGTGAAGGGGAACTCATCCCAAGGAAGTTTCTTTGCTTGGAGGGAAAGCGTTTCAGCAACTAGAAGTTGGCACAGATCCCTAGGAGGATTGGCATGCACTTCTAATAGTTTCAGCATTAAAGAGGAGGCCATATAGCTAGAAATCTGTACAGTGCGGATTGGAGGAGGTTGTACAACATTTTATGATGGGTTTTGCAGCTACAGTTAGCACAAGAATTTATGTTGTGTATTGGCACGAATTTCGAGGTGTGTTACTACAGCAAATAAATTCGTACAAGGTACAGATCTGTACCTTTTTTTTGGGCACAAAAATCGATGCATATTTCTGTTATTGGTGGTTGTATGATCCGTACAGGAAATCAATTTTTGATTTCAGATTGTGTTGCTATGGAAATAATTGTTGTTTTTTCTCAGATAGGGGGAACGTACATATTATTTAATGTTGATTATAAGCTAATGTTGTACTCAGAAATTTTCCTAAAGTTGAATAAAGAAACTTTCTCCTCAATTCTGTCATATTTATGAGAAATTCTTCTTGGGGTTTTGCCCAGATTTTTGGTGCTAAAAATGTGATTTTGTTCATTGTTCATGAGTATTCCATTGTTGTTATATTTCAGATTGCTCAGTTGTTTGTATTTCAACCCATAGGCCAATATTTTCATGCTGCCATATTGCTAAAGATTGGTGTACAACTAGAGAAGGCTGAAATCTGTTATTAACTAAGTATGGGACTGATATATACATATTTTAACATGGTATCAGAGTAAGTGCTCTGAAGTTTCAGTGGGAAACTTTGGCACTTAGGACATCAAGTGATTTGTTGGTACATTTGCTTGAAGAAGGCAAAAAAGGTTCTTTGTAAGGTGGAAAAAGATGACTTCCAACATCCGGGTTGAATATAGATTGGAGGGGGTCTCCAACTACCTGCAGTGGAAGGTTAGAATCAACATTGTTCTCAAGGAGAACAAATTGTGGTCATTTGCGAACACCATTGTGCCTATACCTACTTCAGATCCCATAGCTCTTGATGTTCATGAGGTGAGGGAAGCCAAGACTCAGAGAATCATCTTGGATGGGGTCAAATACCACCTGATTCCACACTTGGATGAGAAGAAGATAACCAATGAAATGTGGGTTGCACTGAAAGGCTTGTATGAGGCTAAGAACAAGAACCGGAAAGCTCCATGAAGCTAGGATGGTCAAAGGAGAGAGTGTGGCCACCTACCTCACTCGAGTTGCACACGTGAAGGACGAGTTGACAGCGGTTGGAGAAGTCATTCCTGACTCAGAGTTGGTGTGAATAGCCCTCAAAGGCTTCACCAAGGAGTGGGAGGTTTTTGTCAAGTGTGTGGTGGGGAGAGAGAAGCTCCCTGACTAGAGCAGATTATGGGATGATTTTATGCAGGAGGAGATCCGGGAGGGGTCTCAGGAAAATACATTGGATGGTGCAGATGACAATAACGTTTCTCTTATGGAAAAGGGAAATGAGAAGAAGAAGGACATGAGAAAGGTGAAATGATTTGCATGTCACAAGATTGGCCACTATGCTACTCAATGTCCGAACAAGAAGTAGAAGAAACCGGAACCAGAGGTGTCAGCTTCAACATAAGTTGTAGAGCTTGTTGAGAGATATGAGAAGGAGTTCTCTCTCATGACTGGTCCCGTGGGAAGTGGATGTCTAGCGTTTGTGGACATTGAGTCTTGGTTTGTGGACAATGGAGCTTCTCGGCACATGACTAGGTTGAGGTCAGTTTGCCGCGATCTTACAGAGATAGACTCAAACTGCAGAGTGAATTATGGAGCCGATCCACAACTTGCAGTAAAGGGGGTTGGAATGGTGACATTCCAACTAGAGTCAGGAGGTCTTCTGGAGGGTGTTATATATTCCAGAGTTGACAATTAATTTTCTCTCAGTGTCAACTTTGGATGAGAGTGGATTTGGAGTTGTTTTCTACAATGGACATGTGTTTTTATATCCTATGGGATCAACTGCTGACACAACAGTAATGCTTGGTGTCAAGTATGAGGGACTGTACTAGTTGTTGGGTAGACCTATGTTGGAGTCCAGTGGATTTCTAGACTTAGATTCTGTGTCGGAGAGTTGGCAGGTAGCACAGGAGAGAGAGAGTTGATACATGGGACTCAGTCTTCTTCTGGGACTCTCAAAGGACTCAACAGGCATGAGTCGACACAGATGGATGCTTAGTAGAGTGTGCAGTCTACTAGGAGATTGTCTTCAGGTTGTGTTACAATAGAGGTAGTAGCAGAGGCTTCCAATGCAGTGGGAGTAGTGACTTCTAGTACAGAGGGAGAAACTATGGAAGCTAATGAGATGGAGACAAATACTAGTGGTGATACCAGAAGTACCTCTCTCGCTAAGAAGGAGTGTTGAGATTTGGTAGCTTGGAGGTACTTTTGCATTGGCAACGCTCAACATGTAGAAGTGACCAAGCAAATTTTCTCCTAGTGACTTTATAAAGTGATTTTATAAAGTTGAGTCTTTTAATTTCGAAATGTAAAAGTGAGTTTATGATGTTATGGGTCACTTTATTAACTTAAGTGACCTCAATGAATGATTAAGTCATGACCATTGATCTCAAGGGTAAGTGAAGAGTCACTTAAGGGAGATCAAGGGTTAGAGGAGTTACAATTTGAAATTGCTTAAAGGAAGCTCATTAGGAGAAGGAGGGCACACTTTTGAGGAGAGATTGAGGGAAGGTGAAGGAGCATGCATCCCAAGGAAGTTTCTTTGCGTGGAGGGAAAGAGTTTCAGCAGATAGAAGTTGGCACACATCCCTAGGAGGATTGGCACATACTTCTAGACAGTTTCAACATTAAAGAGGAGGTCGTACAGCTAGGAATCCATACAGTACAGAATGGATGAGGTCGTACAACATTTTATGTTGGGTTTTGCAACTACAGCTAGCATAGGAATTTCTGTTGTGTATTGGCACGGATTTTGAGGTGTGTTACTGCAACAAATAAATCTGTACAACAAGGTACAAATCTGTACCTTTTTCTGGGCAAGAAAATCGAGGCATATTTCTGTTATTGGTGGTTGTACGGTTTATACAGATTGCACAGGAAATCGATTTTTTATTTTAGACCGTGTTTCTATGGAAATAATTGTTGTTTTTGCTCAGATAGGGTGAACGTACAGATTATTTAATGTTGATTATAAGCTGTTGTTGTACTCAGAAATTTTCCTAAAGTTGAATAAAGAAACTTTCTCCTCAATTCTGTCATATTTTTTGAGAAATTCTTCTTGGGGGTTTGCCCAAATTTTTGGTGCTAAAAGTGTAATTTTATTCACTGTTCATGAGTATTCCGCTACTGTTATATTTCAGATTGCTTAATTGTTTGTATTTCATCCCATAGGACAATATTTGCATGTTTCCATATTGCTAAAGATTGTTGTACAACTAGAGAAGGCTGAAATCTGTTATTAACTAAGTATGGGATTGATATATACATATCTTAATATTGGGGGACCTTCTCTCCCAAAACAACAAAGCTACAAATGATGGGGCATCGTATCCATACAATTCCCTGAAAGGAATCATCCCAATGGACATGTGATAAGTGATAGTATAGTAGTTTTCTCCAAGATGAAACCAATTCATCCATGCCCTATGTTGTCTTGACACTTAGTTTCATAGGTATCCCTTACTCCACTTGTTCATGATCTCAGTCTGTCCATATATTTAAGGATGATAGTTGGTACTAGGTGTCAACTTTGTCCCTAATATCCTGAAAAAATCCTACCAAAATGCGATGAGAAATATGTTGTCACGGTCATTGACTATGTACCTTGGAATGCCATGAAGTCTGAGCACCTCCATGAAGAATATGTCTACCACTTGAGATGTGTTGTACTCTGATGGAATGAAAAAAAAGTGTGCATATTTGTTCAACCTGTCCACCACCATGTAGATACAGTCCTTTCCATGTACCTTCGGAAACCCTATAATGAAATCCATGGAAATGCTTTCCCATTTTTGCCCAGGAATCGACAATGGTTGAAGAAACCTTGTAGGATGTGTAAGCTTTGACTTGTTCTGCTGACAAGTCATGCACTATTTAACATATCGAAGTACATTCTCCTTGAGACCATTCCGAGAGAATCTCTCCCTCACCTGCCTGTAGGTCTTTAGATGCCCTGGGTTCCCTACAAATGGTGTGTCATGTACTGCCCTCAAAATATTTTCCTTGAGTGAGGATTCAAGGACAAGATAGATCATATATTTGTAGTAGATAATGTCATCCACGAATTTGTACCTATCATCCTAAATAATACCCTCCATCAGCTCACAAGTGAAGTTATTCTTGGAGTACTCCACCAATAGAATGGACTTCCAATCCACTGAAATATCGGTTGTGGAGAAGGTTGCAGGTCTCCTAGATAGGGTGTCAACGACTATGTTCTTATTTCCCTTTCATATTCAATTTCAAAATAATATTCATGCACTTTTCTCACCCACTTATGTCGCCTCTTGTTTAGGTCTCCCTGCTCCAATAAATATCTCAAGATGTTGTGGTCAGTCTTAACCACAAAGCATCCTCCCACCAGGTATTGTCTGAACTTGGCTAATGCATGCATGATGACCAACATCTCCTTCTCATAGATTGGATAGAGGTTCTCTGGCTCCCTCAAATTTATTCTCTCAAAATATATCAAGTGTCAGTTATGCATAAACACCGCTCCTATCCCCTCACCGAATGTGTCACACTCCAGGACAAAAGGCTGTATGAAATATGGAAGCACCAATACTGGGAAAGTGCTCATCACCGTCTTCATTTTGTCGAATGTTTCCTGTGCATCCTCTGACCATCATAACACTCCCTTCTTGGTGAGGTCTGTCAATGGTGCACCAAGTTGTGAAAATCCTTTCACAAAGCGCCTGTAATAGCTACATATCTCGAAGAATCCTCGCATCTTTGTGAGTGATATGGGGGTGGGCCAATCTGAGATCATCTAGATCTTCCCATGATGCACATTTACTCCCTTGACACCAATCACATGCTCAAGATAGAGGATTTATGTTAACCCAAACTCGCACTTTGCCGCCTTGGAAAAAAGTGATTTCTCCTCCATAATGGTGATAATATTTTCCACATGCTTCAGATGTTCCTCCAAAGTCCTGTTGTAGATAAGAAGATCGTCAAAGAACACTAGTAAGAACTTCCTCAATTGCATGTTGAAGATATGGTTCATACATGAATGGAAGGTAGCAGTTTTCTTAGTCATCCCAAAGGAAATGATTAGAAACTTGTAGTACCCGTAATGACATCTAAAGGTTGTCTTATGGATTTCCTCCTCTCTGACCATGATCTGATGGTACCCTGATCGAAGAATCTTCAAGAAGTACACTTCCCCATGTAGTTCATCTATCAACTCATCAATCTAGGGTATTGGGTACCAGTTCTTGATGGTGTTTTTGTTTAATTCCTTGTAGTCGATGCACATCCTCATCGTTCCATCCTTATTCTTTACCAATACTACTAAAGAAGTGATTGGACTAAAGCTAGGCCTGATGTGTCCCATCTCCAACAACTCCTTTATGGCCTTCTCTATCTCATCCTTAAACTTAATCGGGTGTCAATATGGTGTGGTGATCACATGGGCTCTCCCTCTTCTACTTCAATGACATGCTCAAATTCCATATCTGGTGGCCTCCCTGCTGGTAATGATCTGAATACCTTGTCATGCTTTTCAATCAATGCTTGTATGTCCATGTGATATTGTTGGTGATCATGTGATGGCTTCTCCTTGGTGATCAAATCCCTTCTACATCTCCTCCTTAAACTTCTTCGGGTGTCAGTATGGTGTGGTGATCACATGTTTCTCCCCCTATTCTAGTTCAATGACATGCTCAAATCCCATGTTAGGTGGCCTCCCTACTGGTAACTATCTGAATACCTTTTCATTCTTTTAAATCAACACATGTATGTCTACATGATATTGTTGGTGATCATGTGATGGACTCTCCTTGGTGATCAAGCATTCTGCGATGCAAGTCACATCCCCATGTTTAAAAAGGGCCTCCATGTGTTGGTTAGACATGATCCTGGGAGCACCCATCAACATACCTCTCAGGATAACTCACTGACCACCTTTGTACCTGAAATTCATCCTCATGTCCTGATAGTTCATATGGATGTCTCCCAATGAGTACATCCATTGAACCCCCAACAAGGCCTAAAGAGTGAACTCCTGTATGAGTTGCACTGTAATAACAAGTGTTTGTTGTTGTTTGTTGGTAGTTTTCCTGGTAGTGAATTCCCTTGAGTTCCCAGTAGAGAGATTCCTAGTTCCATGTTCCAGAGAGACCCTAATAAATGAATGGGACTGAGATCAATGAAGGGATACATACCTTGGGTTGGGAACCTAATCAAGAGGAAGAGAGCTAATGGAAATTTGGGATAGTTGTAGGAGAATACCAATGGGTTGTTGGATTTCCGAGTTGTGAGTGGACAACGAGATACCACACTCTTTTGTGATTTTTATCCCCGGATCATGGGTGACTTGTTGTTGAGATTGGGAACAACAAGTCTATGGTTGGGTGGAACGTCCATCCCAAGTAGCTGGTTGCACAACTGAATTAAAAGACAAGTGTTTTATTTTTTTATGTGTTGTATATATGAGTTAAATTGTTGTGCATGAACTTTGTGTTTATGACTGATTTATATGTGTATGTAATGAGTTATTATTTACATTTCATGACTATTTTAGAGTGTTGTAGATGCATGTAATTAACAATGACCAACAATAGCTAAATCTGGTTGTAATTCATAGTTGAAAGCTACAAGAAATTAATTAAGATAGCAAAAATTTTAATTAATGAGTTTTTCTGCACGTAATGGACCTTAGCTGGGTTGGGGAACGTTATATAGTGAAACAGTTCATGGCTCATGTTGGAACAAATATTGAAATTTTGGCTTTCGCTAGCTTAGAAAGAAAAAAACTATAGTGTTTAGCTACCGAAAGTGCAGGCTTTCGGTAGCTTAAATCTCAGGTTTCATATGCCCTTAGCTGCCGAAAGTGTATCGACCGAGACCAATCAAGCATCACGCATCAAGCCACATGGAGGAAGAGCTCATGAGGAGGCACGAAATAAAATGCAATAAACTTAAATAAAATCACTAAAATAAGGTTTTACAAAATGCCACGTCATCATTTCAGGTTTTGGCCATCGAAGGTTTGGCCAACGAAATTTTTGTTTTCTATTTCCCGAAATATGGGTTTCAGGACTTTCAGTGGCTTATGGTGCTTCGAAATTGCACTGTTAGCCACCGAAATCTAGGAGTTTCGGCAACTTAGATACCTTTGTTTTTGACGTGTTAGCCACCGAAATTGCAAATTTTTCATATGCAAAAAACTACCTTGGGAAAAAACCATTTTTCTTAGCCTTGGAGAGGCCATTTTTCATGTTCTAATAGTCGATCGACATCTACAGATCCTAATATTTCCATTGGTGTCTTCATAAGTTCATTTGGAGCTTTGTAAGGCAGTCAAAAGGCCCCTGAAAGATGAGGTTCGTTTTCATAAATGTGGCGTTTTTTACTGTGTTGAGTCATCATTTTCAAATGATGATTCTGAGCAACTCGAATATCATTTTGAGAAACGGTCAGAGGTTTTTGTGCCTAACACATCAGAAATCAAATTGGAAGAATCAAATCCATCTCCGAGCCTTAATTTTTGGATCTCAGAATTTCCCCGTTTGACACATGTTTTTGAAAGGCAGATCTGGGGCAAATGGAAATAGATCTCAGGAAACTGAGAGAGGTTTTTGGTCAGAAAAAGCAGATGAACAAAAACCTCTTTCATTTTATACACGTCTGTCACGATTCGAGATATACAGAACCATAACCGCAGCCCCATTTTCAGCAGTTTGGCCCATTTTCTATGGTAGAAAGTTTCTGAATTTGATGGTAACTGTTGTTATCTTTTGGGAGGATTTCGACCTCAATACCTATATGAAATGCCTTTTCATTTATAGAGGGATTTATTTTGGAATCTGAATCCTTTTTCAGTTATTCAAAAGGGGGAAGAAGACATATTATTGTATCTTCTTGAAGAAAAAAGAGGGGGAATAGTCTGAGAGCCTTTTGGAGGCTGGGTTTGTAATGCATTTCTTTTCAGCAAATATAGAACAGAGTGCCAAGAGATTCTACACCTTGTCACTGTCTAATTTTGTCTTCTTCCTGTGTTATTGTTTCTGAAGTTTTCATCACTTCTCTTTCTTCCTTCCATTCATTAATTCATATTGTAATGGTTACAGTTTAGTGATACTTCTGTTGTAGCTAATTTAAAGCATTCCTTAAAGTGCAATTTTTCCTCTGTTTTGTCGTGAGTAGAACAAGACCTGCATCTTAATTGTTTTACCTTATTTACAAGTTTTATTTGTTCATAGCTTTTCCTCTGTCTTTCTATGAGTAAGACACGACCTCTGTTCAAATATTTGAAGTTTGGTGTTATTTCTTCCATTGAAATAAGGATTAGACCTATCAGAATTAGATACCTAACTCTTTGTTTCAGTCTTCTTCATCTCCTATCCTCTATCCATCTTCTTTATTAAATCAATTAGACAAACAATGTCATGCCTCTTAGTTTATGATCTATAAATTAGTGAAGGGCCTTTTTCAGACCTATTTCTAGAAGCCTCTTATGACTGATCAATCAACAAATTTTATTTCATTTAAAATGTGCTAAGGCTTGGCTCTATTACAACCTAGAGTCAACTCTTGCGACAACAATTTCTGGCGCTGTTTTCAGGGATGTAGGACGAAGTTATCTTCCCTGGGATATGACAAAGTTCATATCTATCTCTTGATGGTGAACAAGGGATAGGCATTTAATTGGTTGTGATCATTCACCTGGCGACTCCTTGGTTCTAGACTCTACATGATTTTTTTGGCGATTCCACTGGTCTCAAATGTCGAATTCGTTCACTGCTCGAATTGTTGCAAGGTTTGATCCTGTGGACTTTACAAATGTTTATGGCTTTCCAAACACTATTCTAGACATTAAAATTTGGGAAGATGTCCTTCCTAAATTTGGAGAATATGAGGACGACAATCCTGCTCAACACTTGTTTGAATTCCACAAGCTCATGGAGGAATTAAATGTACATCATGAAGATGTCCTCATGAAATTGTTTATGTTTTCATTGGAAAAAGATGCTAGACTCTGGTATAAATCTTTACCCCATTCCAGTATTCCTTCATTGATATATTTTCACACACTTTTTCATCAACATTGTAAGACAATATAATCAGCTGAAATCCTTTTTGAAGATTGTTGTAATATAGGATTCATAAGACAAAAAGATCATACAAATCCTCTTGAAGAGGAGGAAGAAATAATAGAAATTTCTCAAGTTGATGAAGATGATCAGTATGAGGAAGAGTTGGATCTTGTGAACATACTCAAGAAGAAGATATTCAGCATCACGGTCAACCTGCAAAAGATATAGAAAGGAATGATTGTTGTTTTATCCAGAAAATACAGAGACCACCTCCTCCTTTGACTGAAGAAAAAATAGATCTGCTCCTGCACAGCTATGTTGCAGCCCCTACTCACACAGATTTGCATATTTCACACAGTGCCGGATATGAGTGTCAAACTTCTTCCATTTTTAAAAATGTAAATCTTCTTTTAAATGATGACAGTCATGTATTTGATAGAACTTTACAGGAAGTTAGTGAACCTATTTATGATGATCTTCTGCCAGGAGATCAGATTTTAGACTCTGCTTTGTTTCATGAAAAAGATATGGTTTCCATGTTTAATGATCCTGAAGAAAGTTTGTTGTTCGAGAATGCTTTAGACTGTGATTTGCAAAAGTATGATCCTAAAATAAACAATATGCCAGAGATAGTAACAAAGTGTCTTTTGCTTGAGAGATATACAGTTGATGTCTGAAGTTTTTGTTTGACTGTTGAACCTCTTGAGTTATCTGTTGAGCCTAAATATGATGAGTATAGTGATGATTATTTCATCATTTCTATAGAACAACTTGCTGCAGATTTTTCATGGAGGGATGAGGGTCTTCAGACAAGATTGTGCCATGATTTTGGAGATGCCATTGTAGATGATCTTGAAGGGTGCTCAAATATTCTCTTCAAGAATGATCCTGAGCATTATAAATCAGAACATAGAGTAGTCCTGGATGTTTTAAAACCTCAGGACGATATATTTTTCCAAGATCCTTTTGCTGATCTTTTAGATTCATTTAATGGAGGAGTATGCTATGTCATGGATATTTGGTCACAAGAATCAATGAAAGGTTTGAAAATTCATGATCACCAACAGGTCAGATGGGAGTTGTCAGTTTCCTTTTTCATCCTGCTCAAAGAAAGTGTGAGAAAATTTCAAATAAGTAGACAATTATTGGATTGGCTTCACTGGCATTTTCATATCATTTGATTCAGTGGGAATTTTTTAGTAGTTAAAGTAGGTGATGTATATAAATAAGCTTGACTTCGAGCATTAGATTACAACGGTGGTTTTCAATATGTTTTCAGTTCAGTTTTGAATCCAGTATGGTTTTGTTTTAAAGCATTATGACTCCATAGCCCAATGGATGAATAAGCGGTTTTTCGTTCCGAAAAGATGCAAGTAAAGTGACAGGGTTCAGAGTTTGATAAGGATGATTTCGGGTCACCCAATGGATGAAGGCACTTGGTCTACTGTTCTTGGCACTTTTAGGAAAGCACCATCCCTAGCTGGAGCCTATGTTGAAACAAATATTGAAATTTTGGCTTTCGATAGCTTAGAAAGAAAAAAATTATAGTGTTTAGCTACCGAAAGTGCAGACTTCGGTAGCTTAAATCTCAGGTTTCATATGCCCTTAGCTGCCGAAAGTGTATCAGCCGAGACCAAGCATTCAAGCATCACGCATCAAGCCACATGGAGGAAGAGCTCACGAGGAGGCATGAAATAAAATGCAAAATAAGGTTTTACAAAATGCCACGGCATCATTTCGGGTTTCGGCCATCGGAGGTTTGGCCGACGAAATTTTTGTTTTCTATTTCCCGAAACCCGAAATCCCGAAATCGGGGTTTCAGGACTTTCGATGGCTTACGGCGCTCCGAAATTGCACTATTAGCCACCGAAATCCATGACTTTCAGCAGCTAAGATACCTTTGTTTTTGACGTGTTAGCCACCGAAATCGCAGATTTTTCATATGCAAAAAACTGTCGTGGGAAAAAAACATTTTTCTCAATCTTGGAGAGGCCATTTTTTGTGTTCTAATAGTCGATCGACATCTACAGATCCTAAGATTCCATTGGTGTCTTCAGAAGTTCATTTGGAGCTTTGGAAGGCAGTCAAAATCCCCCCGAAAGATGAGGTTCGTTTTCAAAAATGTGGCATTTTTTACTGTGTTGAGTCATCATTTTCAAATGATGATTTTGAGCGACTCGAATATCATTTTGAGAAACGGTCGGACGTTTTTGTGCCTAACACATCCGATATCAATAACCTCCCTTAGTTTTCCTACATGTGTCACATATTGGGAGAATCGAATCCATCTTCGAGCCTTAATTTTCGGATCTCAAAATTTCCCCATTTGACACATGTTTTTGAAAGGCGGATCTGGGGCAAATGGAAATGGATCTCAGGAAACCGAGAGAGGTTTTGGTCAGAAAAAACAGATGAACAAAAACCTCTTTCATTTTATACACATTTGTCATGATTCAAGAGATACAGAACCATAACCGCAGCCCTAGTTTTCAGCAGTTTGGCCCATTTTCTATGGCAGAAAGTTTATGAATTTGATGGTAACTATTGTTATCTTTTGGGAGGATTTTGACCTCAATACCTACATGAAATGCCTTTTCATTTCTAGAGGGATTTATTTTGGAATCCGAATCCTTTTTCTTATTCGAAAGGGGGCAGAAGACATATATTATTGTATCTTCTTGAAGAAAAAAGAGGGGGAACAGTCCAAGAGCCTTTTGGAGGCTGGGTTTGTAATGCATTTCTTTTCAACAAATATAGAACAGAGTGCCAAGAGATTCTACACCTTGTCACTTTCTAATTTTGTCTTCTTCCTGTGTTATTGTTTCTGAAGTTTTAATCACTTCTCTTTCTTCCTTCCATTCATTAATTCATCTTGTAATGGTTACAATTCAGTGATACTTCTGTTGTAGCTAATTTAAAGCATTCCTTAAAGTGCAGTTTTTTCTCTGTTTTTCCGTGAGTAGAACAAGACCTGCATCTTAATTGTTTTGCCTTATTTACAAGTTTTATTTGTTCATAGCTTTTCCTCTGTCTTGATATGAGTAAGACAAGACCTATGTTCAGATATTTGAAGTTTGGTGTTATTTCTTCCATTGAAATAAGGATTAGACCTATCAGAATTAGAAACCTAACTCTTTGTTTCAGTCTTCGTCATCTCCTATCCTCTATCCATCTTATTTATTAAATCAATTAGACAAACGATGTCATGCCTCTTAGTTTATGATCTATAAATTGGTGAAGGGCCTTTTTCAAACCTAGTTCTAGAAGCCTCTTATGACTAATCAATCAACAAATTTTATTTCATTTAAAATGTGCTAAGGCTTGGCTCTATTACAGCCTAGAGTCAACTCTTGCGACAACAACTCCAACCTACACAACCTCTTAAGGCAATATATTAATGCAAAAGAAAAATTTTCACATAAGATTTTCTCAAAATCAATCTTTCGCAAATGACCCTCCCTGCTATTTAAATAGAGATCATGGACCAATCAAGTGTTAATACACAGATCAATATAACCATTAGTATTGAGGAGAATAAAAACTGTCAAATCACTTTATTTCTAGAACATATTGTCATTGTCGGACTACATAACTACAAATGTATACTAATGCATACTAAAGAAACAAACTATAGAAACACACTTTTACCTAAATACACATTATACCAAGTTGATCTTAACTAACTCATAAGTGTCTAAATATCCTAACATTTTTGGTACATTTTCACCAAGTGGGTGCAAAAGGAGGGCATTCCACCTAACCACGGGATTTATGTTACACTTAATCTCTCTACAACAAATGCCACCCTTGAGTTAAGGTTATGAATCCACAAGGGTGAATTTCCTATGGCTTGGCTCTAGTTCTCTTCACACAATCCAATTTTTAAAATTCATAGGTCAGTTTCCTCTATAGTAATCCCAATCTACAATCCCTCTTTCCCCTTAGCTTGAACAACCCGAGGAATGAGATCCCCTTCTCTTCCAAGTATTCTATTAGGCTATCCCACCTCCCTCTTGGGCTCTAGCATATGCTACCTAGGAAATATCACTACTGGGATTCTAGGGATTATCAATTGTAGTTACTTTGTTCAATAAGAGCAATTTTCCTTGCCTATAGTCGCAATTCCCTTATAGTTGCATGGAAATAGTGTTCTGTATTTTTATTACAGTAGTACTATGCAAACTTAAACTCAGAGACAAAACCCAAGGACGAATGAACATGAATAATCAATATCGTGCCCAAAAATCATGGAATATATTTGCATGCATAGGAGAGACCATGTGCCTTCACGAGAAGCAAATGTATCTCTCTTTGACCACTAAATCTCGAGGTTAATAATTATTATTAATCAAAGTCAAAGAACTTAGGACAACAATAATTATTATTTTACTTAGCTCCCTAAGCCCCCTTATTTTTCCCTCTCGTGGACTCATAGCCCCCCATTCTTTGTCCTTCTTCTTCCACAACCTATGATGTATTTGTATTATAATTCAATATACAATTGCAATCACATATGTTAGGCTTATATCCATTTCATCATATGCATATATACATTAATAATCTAGGTATTACAAAGCTTGTGTTTTTTCTTTTTTTCCATTTTTCTTTGGCTATTATGTGATGCATGGAAGTTGCTTGAATTTGTTAGTCACCCACTGTAGCATTATTTCCTCTATCATGTTTAAAAAGTTAAATCAAGCCACCCTCATTCTACTTGTTAATTCTTTCCTCAAATCTAATTGTCCCTTTGTGATGGACATTTGACATTTTCTCTTGTACAATGCCGACTCCTAACTTTACCACGATCGGATTGATTTTTCCAAATGCACATTATTAACTTTTCTACTTAAGGATTGATTTTTCCAAATGCCCAATATTAACTTTTATACTTTTTTTCCAACAGAGAATTTACTCATTATATTGATATATAATTGTTTTCAAGTCTGAAAATACAACTCAAAGTCATCTCACTGCTAGTCCAAAAGTACCAAGCCCGTGACTTGAAGGAACCGAAGTCCAAAATCACTTATATACTAGACATTTGTTAAAAACACTTTTCACATAGGCTACCAAAAAGTCCCCCAACTACGACTGATAAGACTCCACTCCCATTAGCATCCACACTACAAGCTCTTAAGAGAACACTCCAAAAAACAACGAAGAGTAGTACAAAATCGAAAAGACTATCAACCATAGAGCCTCTAGGCCACGAGGAAAAAAACACTAGAGAAGGAGCTTCCAGGCAGGACTAAAAAAGTTTTAGATACAAAGTTTGTCCCATTGATCCTTTCGCCCACTTATTGTATGAAATTAATCCTTCTTGCTGCTGGAGAGCCATCTTTGATAGGTGGTCTGCCTCTACATTTGAATCTCGGAAAATATGCATGAAATTGATTTCTTCGAAATTCTTAATGAGATCTTTGATTTTTTCCTTCCAGCAGTCTAAAGCTATGACTTGTAGTTTTCCTTTGTTGTTTATCCAATCGATAACAATTAGAGAATCACCCAAGACCTTGATGTGAGTGAGGTCCAATCTAGAAGCCAAAACCAAGGTTTCCCAGACCCCTAGAAGTTCATCCCTGGTATTTTTTCCCTCACCACAATTGAATGTCCATTTGTATGAAATTTGTTCACTGCATCTAATCACCCCTCCAACACCACTTAGTTGTTCATTCTTTTTTGTTGCGCCATCAAACCAACCCAGAGTAGCCACAGTATGGTGATGGGAACAAGTTGACCGAGCCGAAAGCCCCTTTTGTATAACTGGAATGTTGTTTAAAGCTCCAAGTGTCTTGATAACCACAAAACTGAAAGATGGACTACCATTCTAAAAAAATACCCTATTGCATTCCAACCACACATTCCAGCAAATTAAGGAGGGTAAAGTAGTGAAATCGGATTGCCCCTTTATCCACTTAGCATAATAACCACTTATAGTGTTTCCTTCCCACTCTTTCAATAAGTTTAGGCCTCTTCGAATTCTAAACCAACCCTGTTTGGTAAAAGGACAAGTGATTTGTAGTTTCAAGGTCTTTGTTGCATAGTTGATAGATATTTGGCCCCTCCCAACCTTTTGATTAAATATTGTTCCAAGTTAAAATCTTGTTTTCTGCCGCCAACCAAATGAAGAGTTTTATTTTTAGTGCTAAATTCCATTTCTAGCAAGATAGTCCCCAACCGCCATGAGACTTTTGCCAAAGTTTAGAAGCTAAAGCGTCATAGACATTTTTGACAGAAAGAAGTCTAGACTTATCTCCACCTATCCATTTTAATTCATCTGGTCTATCTTGAAGCTATATCCCCGCTCCAAATAATGCTCTACGGAATAAATCCCAATCCTTATCCACTTCTCCAGTAAGACCCAATTCACCACTTTCTTTCCATTGCATTGAGAGATAGCCTAGCCTTGAGGGGCCTTTTGCCTCATAAAGAAGAGTTATATTTTTCTCTTGTAAGGAAGAAAGAAGATCTTGAGATAGAAAGAATGAATTCCCCAGGCCAAGAATCTAGTCTATGCCAATTAAAACAAAATGCCCAGAACCCAAACTCCAGCTCAACCACTGTTTAATGATATGCACCGACTTTAGCATATTTTTCCAAGTGTTTGATGCAACAGGAGTGCGAAAAGAAACCGATCTGAGCCATGCAACAACCAAGCAAAACGGGAAATATTTGTCCTTCACGACTCTATGCTAGATACCCTCCTTCATTAATACTCGCCAAAGAGTACTTTCCGCCAAGGCTTTGTTGAAGAGGTGGATGTTCCGAAATCCCCAGCCTCCAAAAATCTTTGGTTTTGCTAAAGTCTCCCATTTACACAAGTGGAAATGGAAAATTTTGCTACAACCATTCCAAAGAAAATTGAACATCATTTTTCTGATTTGGTTAAGAACCGTGACTGGAATGACCACCAATGACATCCAATAAACCGGTTGGCTTTCCAATATTGATTTTAAAAGAATGAAACGACCTCCCAAGGACAACCATCTGTTACACCAATGGACATTTTTTTTTTTAATTTTTACTAGTAGCCACCTCCAATCTTCCGCCTTGTATAATCTTGTTTTGAGATAGAAGCCAAGATATCTAAAGCCTTCCAAGAGGTCTACAAAGTTATAGGGAAACACTGCTTTGAACACTTCCAACTCCTCCCCTTGAATACCTGCGAAGTGAAGAGTGGATTTTGAAGCATTTATCTGCAGACCTGACACTCTACAAAATAAATCCAAAATATTAACAATCTCTTGCCACTCCTTGATCCAGGTGGATATCGGTGGCCACCCACCTTCTCCAACTGGCCCAAAACATGTTTCTGGCAATTTTGGTAATTTACTATTTTTAGCAGGTTTTCACTTCCGGGGCCATTTTGAGGGCCTAAATGAAGTTTTTTCGAGATCGAGTTTCTCAATGATAGCCGAAGGCATGATTG
>JASDQU010308791.1:16421-27662 GCA_032191745.1 Picea mariana
AAGTTTTATGAAATGGATGTTGAAATCTAAGAGTATTCTTTGTTTAAGATTGGGATCAATGTTTTGTGCAAGAAAAACTAATTTTTTATAGTTTACCTCCATCCCTAACGATGCACAAAAGATAGATAAAATTGATTTGAATTCCATCTAGTCTTTATAATTCCCTCCCCCAAGAATTAAGACATCATAGACTCTAGATTATTCAATGTCCTTGTGAAGATCCTCCACCAAGATCTCAAAAAAAGACTGAAAAAGTTATTGCATCCAACCATCGGGGTTTGGGCTTTTGTCTTTAGGCATATTGAAAACAATTTCCTTAACTTCTTTAATCGTAACTGCTTTTCTGATCTCATCACAATATGATTCATTGAAGAATTTTGGCAAATGTTCAAGTACCTTGATCTGGTTGCGGGTATCTTCTGCCTCAATGGATCTGTATTGGTTTTTGAAGTGCTTCAATGCAATCTTTTTTATTTCATACTCAGATGAATGTAGGACACATGTTTCATCTTCAATATCCCAAATTGTATTCTGTGATCTCCTCAAAGTGGCATATTTATGGAAAATTTTAGTGTTCTTATCTCCACTATTGAGCCAAATATCTCTACTTCTGATTCACCAAGTATCTTCTTCAAAAACGAGTATATTGTGTTTTTCCAGGTTCAGAACCTTAAGAATTTCTAGATCAAATTGATCAAAAATCTGTGTCGGACACTTATCAAATATTTCTGCCATCTTTGATTCAATTTGGAGTAGAACGGATTGTAACTGTGCTTTCTTATCTCTCTTCCATAGGATCACTGCTTTCTTTAAGTTCTTTAATTTTGAACAAAGAAGTTGGATAGTGGAGGTGTCTGACCAGTGATTTATAGAGATTTGCGTTTTCTTAGAAAGTGAAGAAAAATCTTGATCCTTGATCCATGTAGAATTGAATTTAAAAGGGGGAGGGGATTTCTGGGAGAAAGAGCCCAGTTAGAGGCAGATCGGATTATGGCCCGAGATGGTAGAGTTGATAACCCAAGATCTAATCTTGTTGTTGTTATTAAGTAGAGAATCGTCAAAGAGGAAGCGATCCAGTCTTTTCTCTATACCAGTGGAACCTGCTCTACCATTTCGCCAAGTAGGTTATATTTTAGTTGGTTGGACATCCACTAAACCAGAGGAATGAATGACGCTTGTGAAGAAGTCTGAGAGAGGATCAATTCTGGTCGATGTCCCCCATACTTTGCACATAGAAAGGGTGAAATTGAGATCTCTTCCCACTATAATACCTTCTTTGTTCAATAAACCAGACTGAATAATAGGGAGCCAAAAAAATTCCCTATCCTTATAGGGAGCATAACAATTGAGCAATTTAACTTTAACCGTTGAATGCCTAAACCTTTCTTCCAGATATATACCTGCAAGGGTATCAAAAGAATAGAGCTCAGTATTCATTGGGTTCCAACCACTCAGCAAACCACCAAAACGTCCACATGGATCCAGAGCCACAACATTCCAAGTGGGAACACATTGGAGGAAAAATGTTTTCGCCTTGTCACTGTTTACCAAGGTTTCTTGGAGAAAAATTAAGTCAGGGTTAATCTGTGAAAAAAATTCTTTGAGGGAGGCAAGTTTATGGGGTCCCTCAAACCCNGGAAAATTTTAGTGTTCCTATCTCCACTATTGAGCCAAATATCTCTACTTCTGATTCACCAAGTATCTTCTTCAAAAACGAGTATATTGTGTTTTTCTTGCTTCAGAACCTTAAGAATTTCTAGATCAAATTGATCAAAAATCTGTGTCGGACACTTATCAAATATTTCTGCCATCTTTGATTCAATTTGGAGTAGAACAGATTGTAACTGTGCTTTCTTATCTCTCTTCCATAGGATCACTGCTTTCTTTAAGTTCTTTAATTTTGAACAAAGAAGTTGGATAGTGGAGGTGTCTGACCAGTGATTTATAGAGATTTGTGTTTTCTTAAAAAGTGAAGAAAAATCTTGATCCTTGATCCATGTAGAATTGAATTTAAAAGGGGGAGGGGATTTCTGGGAGAAAGAGCCCAGTTGGAGGCAGATCGGATTATGGTCTGAGATGGTAGAGTTGATAACCCAAGATCTAATCTTGTTGTTGTTGTTAAGTAGAGAATCGTCAAAGAGGAAGCGATCCAGTCTTTTCTCTATACCAGTGGAACCTGCTCTACCATTTCGCCAAGTAGGTTATATTTTAGTTGGTTGGACATCCACTAAACCAGAGGAATGAATGAGGCTTGTGAATAAGTTTGAGAGAGGATCAATTATGGTCGATGTCCCCCATACTTCCCACATAGAAAGGGTGAAATTGAGATCTCTGCCCACTATAATACCTTCTTTGTTCAATAAACCAGACTGAATAATAGGGAGCCAAAAAAATTCCCTATCCTTATAGGGAGCATAACAATTGAGCAATTTAACTTTAACCGTTGAATGCCTAAACCTTCCTTCCAGATATATACCTGCAAGGGTATCAAAAAGAATAGAGCTCAGTATTCGTTGGGTTCCAACCACTCAGCAAACCACCAAAAACGTCCACATGGATCCAGAGCCACAACATTCCAAGTGGGAACACATTGGAGGAAAAGTGTTTTCGCCTTGTCACTGTTTACTAAGGTTTCTTGGAGAAAAATTAAGTCAGGGTTAATCTGTGAAAAAAATTATTTGAGGGAGGCAAGTTTATGGGGTCCCCCAAACCCGCAAATATTGAGGGAAAGGATGATCATAAGGGAACCAGGGAGAACAACTGGTTTTCTCTAAGGGATGAAGTGGAGGTCAAAACATGATTAGATTCCAAGGAAATGGGAAGGGTCGAGGGCTGAGGAAAATCAAGGTCTAGGAAAGTGGGGGCTAAATCACCAAAGGAAGCTAAACCTCCCTCTATATCTCTTGGGGGAGCTTTAGGAAGTCGAGCTCTAGATTTTTTTCAGATGGTGACGTTAGATTGAAGCAAGGCAGATGGAAGAAGTGTAGAGAGGTTAGAAAATGGTAAGGGTTTGGGGGATAGGGATTCCACAGATCTAGGAAAATGGATGGGAGGTTTATCAATAGGGTCAACAAGGGTTAAGTTATCAACATCTTTATCCTTAGTGTGAAGTTCACCAGAGATAGGGTAGGAGAAAGATCTAGGAGTGCCATCAAAAAAATGGTAATTGTCCTTAGTATGGACCGGCTTAGGGTCCATAATAAAGTGAGTCACAACATCCATAGGAGCATCATCAAGAGGGGGGGATGTCTGTTTATCTCCAGGACTGTATTGGTCTAATCCAATGGGTCGCAGATCAAGATTAACGACCCAATTATCAATTTTTTTCATGAGTAGATCCCAGAAATCACCAAATATATCAAGTACCCACTTTTCATTAAATTTCAGGTAGTCAATCTCAACCAAAGAAAGTTTGTTGAAAAAGGAGGGGAAAAAAGTGCATCTTACCTAGAAAAGAGCCTCTGTCGAAAGGGCCTGATCCTGAAACTTCAATTGATTCAAAATCTATCACAAAAGGTTTGAGGCTCTGTGAGCACATCCTGGAAGCTGGGCATTTAGACTTAAGATGGCCNTCCACAGATCTAGGAAAATGGATGGGAGGTTTATCAATAGGGTCAACAAGGGTTAAGTTATCAACATCTTTATCCTTAGTGTGAAGTTCACCAGAGATAGGGTAAGAGAGAGATCTAGGAGTGCCATCAAAAAAATGGTAATTGTCCTTAGTATGGACCGGCTTAGGGTCCATAATAAAGTGAGTCACAACATCCATAGGAGCATCATCAAGAGGGGGGGGTGTATGTTTATCTCCAGGACTGTATTGGTCTAATCCAATGGGTCGCAGATCAAGATTAACGACCGAATTATCAAATTTTTTCATGAGTAGATCCCAGAAATCACCAAATATATCAAGTACCCACTTTTCATTACATTTCAGGTAGTCAATCTCAACCAAAGAAAGTTTGTTGAAAAAGGAGGGGAAAAAAGTGCATCTTACCTAGAAAAGAGCCTCTGTCGAAAGGGCCTGATCCTGAAACTTCAATTGATTCAAAATCTATCACAAAAGATTTGAGGCTCTGTGAGCACATCCTGGAAGCTGGGCATTTAGACTTAAGATGGCCCATTTGCCAGTAGTAATGGCATCAGAAAGGATCCTTCCAAAAGTCATCAGCTTGCAGGATATGGGTACCCCTGATGGTGATGTATATAGCTTCAGACAGTCCTTTTTCTGGGTCTAGTTCGACTAGGATCCAAACTAACCTCTTGTTGTGCATACAGAGCGACAATTCATCAAAGTAAATAAACTTACCAACAGAGTTTGCAATTGCCTCAAATATCTGGATGGACCATAACTCAATTGGAAAATCTGGAAGAAGCATCCAAAAGCTTTGTTTCGAGAATTTTTCTAGGACGGGTTGAATCCCGGGAACCAACTTTTCAACATTAAGATAGCTTTACCAAAAATCCATGGCGAACCCAAAATGCGCAGAAGATCACTTTCATAAAGAAAGTGGAAAACCATCTAGTGGTTGGATAGTGCACTGAATCTAGGGAAGTATCCAAGAATGGGCTTCCAGTAGTTTAAAAGTCACTGGGACAATTGTCGTNCTAGGACGGGTTGAATCCCGGGAACCAACTTTTCAACATTAAGATAGCTTTACCGAAAATCCATGGCGAACCCAAAATGCGCAGAAGATCACTTTCATAAAGAAAGTGGAAAACCATCTAGTGGTTGGATAGTGCACTGAATCTAGGGAAGTATCCAAGAATGGGCTTCCAGTAGTTTAAAAGTCACTGGGACAATTGTCGTATATTCATCCCAGCATAAAACAACTTACCCACAAGCGCTTTCTCCAAGAGTCCTATCACTCTGTCCATAATAATATCTCGACCGAGAATACAACTAGGCTTATCTTCGTGGACCTTCCAACATTTTTTCTTCTAATTAAGTCGTGCAGAAACACCAACAGATCCATTATGTCATGTGCCTTTATTGTGTAGGTGAGACTTCTGGGTAGCAGAAATCGGTAGAGGGTAAGCAAAGCATGGTAAAGGATCAAGGGAGGGAAGAAAAATGGAGGAGTCTGCGTTGGTGTTAACACTATGGTGATGGACAACAATAGAGCTCGTGACAGGCACATGAAGTTTGCCAGGTGGGCGAGAACTACTAGGTATGGGAGGCACATGTCGAGCATTAGGGAGGGAGTTTAAAGCAAGAGTAAAGGCACTGACGTCAACATGAGTGTGGTGACGAAGGAGTAGCCTTCACTGCAGTTGAGGGAATAATCAGCGGAGGTGCAACCACCTGTCGTTGGCAATCATACATGAGTTTGTATGTCTCGTTAGCGAGGAAAGAGGCCATCTTCTTCCCACAAATCATCCTCGTCATCCCAAGAGAGATCTATATTTTTGGCCATCAACCCTAAAACCTCGCCACGATGTCTAGACATGTTGTAGCGAAAAATTACGATCCATCATCCAATAGAGACACTCCACGGTGGCAGAAGTGGACTACTAAGCAAAAGAAACTCCATGTTGTCAAGGATGAACAGTATGGGGGACATGAGAAAACGTACTAAAGTCAACTGGAGAACCCTAGGGGCCTGAGTAATCCCTACCTCCGGGCATAGTTGCTATGAAAACCCTAGCACTCCTCGTTAGTTGATTTCTCATAGTTTAACAATATCAAAATATTTGTATTTTCTAATATAAGTTTTTTCTTTTCGAAAAAAATAAATAAAAAACATCTATATTCTCAAGAATTTTACCATAAAATATTTATGACATATATGTTTTTTCAAAACATATAAAATTTACCATATAAGAGCACTTATGCAAATTTCGAAGCATATTCCGTACCGAATTTCAAGGCCTATCCCTTCGTGCGTTCTTTATGGAAATACTCAAGGTATTAATGACAAAATATGCCATGTCCTTCACTATATACTTTTCATATTTTATTTCCTGGAAATTTCTTTACTACTCTGTGATGATAAATAGACTCATGTACATTCATCTTTTCTGAATTTTCTCATTTTTAATGGTTATTTGTATGGTTGCAGAGATGGATTCTATGGCTTAGAAATATTTAATGGTTTTGAAAGTCACAAAAGAAAACAAGAAATCTTAAAGAGAAATCTTAAAGGGACCCAACGATATATTGTCGGGTATGAACAACATTACTATAGAGTACATTTGTAATTCATAAAATGTTTAGTTAAAGATCCATAAAAGGGAAAGGGATTGGTTTTTCATTCTTTTAAAAATATGATTAAAAAAAGTCACTTACATAGCAGATTAAGAAAAGAAGTTCATCTCACCCAGAAGTTGTTTCCTATTACTGAGCTTAATAACTTTTCGTTTCCAAATTACAACGACTCCGACCAACACCACCAAAGCTCGATCCCAACACTTTAGGCTGACGTTTTCTTGCAGCTAATAATTATCTGCATGACTGAACTGAATAAGAAAATGCTTTTTGAGATATTCCCATTGATCTAAAATTGAAAAAAAAAAACCGTCAAATTTAACAAGCGATTGTAAAGGCCAAATTCTTGATTAATCTTTATAATTTTCAAAATCGCGACTGGAGTTTGTTTACTAGGATTAACACGAATTATTTTGGCAAGTTTGGACATATTTTATAACCAAGGTAAATCGACACATCTTTTGTGAAAATTGAAAAACATTAACCAAGATTTTCTCTTTGCCGCACGGAAAGGGAACGTAATCATGTTTACTAAATTATGGAAAACAATATAATTTAAATTTTATTTATTTTGATTTAAAAAAATATTAAGTAGGGTAGTAAGTTATAAGGGATTGATGATGGTTGAAAGGAGGTGTTAGTTAATAGATATACTTTATAATCTTGACAGGTGGTCATTTGTTTTTTTAATTTTATTTTTTTATGGTATTTTTTACTTTTTATGGAATGGATAAATAATATTAAAAATGATCTTTATATGTGGTTATTTATTTCATTAATTTTAATTTTGATTTTTAATTGATTTTTATGAAATATTAATTATACACTAATACTATTATTGGAGAAATAATATTAAAAATGAGATAAATAATCTTAAAAATGATTTTGACATGGTGATTTATTTTATTATTTTTATTTTTAACTATTTTTTTATGATATATTAATAATTATTGGATAAATGTCAAATCCTAGTGTGTTGGGTTTTGTTTTAGAGAGACTCATGTACAAAACCAATAAGGATGAGACACCTAAAAATCCAATCAACTAAGGGTTGGTGTGGTGAGTGTCATCCCAAATAATTTTTACTACTTAGATGTTTTCTAACTTATTCTATACATCCATTAGGCCACTTGGGGTTGGTATGATTTCAAGATCATGGAAATATGATGGCATTCACAACAATATTTTATTACTTTTATTTTTATTTTTAACTAATTTTTATGATATATTAATAATTATTGGATAAATGTCAAATCCCAATGTGATGGGCTTTGTTTTAGATGGAGACCCATGTACTAAACCAATAAGAATGAAACACCTAAAAATCCAATCAACTAAGGGTTGGTGTGGTCAAGACCTAGTGCCATCCTTAATGGTTTTTACTACTTAGATGTTTTATAACTTATTCTATACATCCATTAGACTAGCTGGGGTTGGTATGATTTCAAGATCATGGAAATATGATGTTGATCCCACGAAGTACCCTTTTCTCAACCAGAAAAGATCTTCCTCTAGGAAAAACCATTCCCTCACAACGTAGTCTAAATGTTTTACCTTTTGGCTATTTTTCACCCATTCTTTTTATTTGGTTTTGTCCAAAATCTTGTGAGGAATGGTTGGATCTACAGACTGCTAAGTTTGTATAATAGGAGTACCCCATGGGTTTTTCAGCAGGCTGAATCTATTTATCCATTCAAAAATACAATTTAAACAACAAAAAATAAAGATTTTGTCCAAATTTACATTAAAAATGCAATTTAAACAACAAACAATAAAAAAATTGTCCAAACTTACATCACTAGATTCCTACCAAAAAAATAGATAGAACCTTTAACTAATGCCCTCCTAACTCCCGAATCTCACATTCAATCAGCTAAAAAATCAATGTTGTATCTTGCGCTTAAAATTTCCTGCCAGTATTAAATGAAAAATATGATAATCAATGTATGCTCGACTTGCCCTAGACTTAGCGATTTGCTATAAGAAAGATTTTGAATATGTGTTGAGAGTGGGAGGGAAATATATATGTTCCCATATAACTTAATGGAGCTCTCTATGCGCATTATACACTTAATAAGTACACAAAATTGCGTCGATTTTTTAATCAAAGATTTTCAATTTTATTACATTTGATTGATTGAATATAGAGCTTTTCTCATTTTGAAAATTTCCAATTCATGAAATTTCAAAAACATCTTATGTTATTTAAAAAATAAATAAATAAAATAAAATAAAATTTATTCAATTATATTAATTTTTTAAAAATTAAATTAAAATTTTATTTTATTAATAAAATTTAAAAATTTAAATTTCTCTTATTATTAAACTATTACTAACCTATTAAAAATGTGCAATCCATATATTATATAAAATATTAACCTATTACTAAAAATGTGTAATCCATATATTATATGGAATATAATTATTAACCTATTACTAAAATTGCAATACTTATATTATATTATATTATGTGGAATATAAAGACTAAGTGGTTGGAAATTAAACTTGGGGTAAGATCCACCTTGGAGGGGGTGGAGAGCCTTAATCGTGTGTGATAAGAAAGTATGAAGACTATTTCCATCCTTGTCGAGGGAGATGCCAACCATCTCTCCTTTCTAGGATGGGGTTAGCAAACCCTAGCCGTAGAGCCCTCAGGATCTCGTCTATCCTTCCCAACTTTGAAAGTAGAGCGAAGTAAGTGGGTTCATGATCCCAGGGGCTCTGCGGCTAGGGTTTGCTAGCCGCATCCCTGAATCCATGGCAAAGGAGTGCTTGGGCATGGGCGAGGGAGGGTGAGGGAGAGGGGCACTACCATGGCAAGTGCGGGGGAGGGAGAGGGTCACTACCAGGGGCGTGCAAGCCCTGCAGTGTAGTGCGACACGATAGGTGTAGGGTGAGCATGGTCCTGCAGTGGTGGCAGAGGGTTGGTTTCCTGTGGGCTTTGCGGAGTGGTGGCTTCAGCGACAGCTATGGGTGAGCAGACTATGAGGATGGTAGCGGTACGGTTGCGGTGGCTACCTTCTGCCCCATGTTTGCCAAAGCTGGTTGTAACAACTTATGGTGAGGTTCCTTCTGTGCAACCTTCCTTTTGATGTTAGAGGGTTCATCTCCGGATGCGCGACAATATATATCATCGGTGTTTTTTCGATGGTGGAGGATTCCAGAGTTTTTTGTAGTGGTTTTTCGTCATCTCTTTTGGCTCCTCTTCTTCCTTGGCTAGAAGGGGTATTGGACCAGAGCTTTGAGGTCCACACTGGGGGTGTGCAGTGTTCTTCTTAACACTTTGAGGTCCTTTGGGGGCATGTGACTTCTAGTTTTGATCATTTTTTGGTTTTTGTTGGGGTTTTATCCATGTTTTGTCCCACATTTTACAGCCTATGTGTTGGTTCTTTAACAATCTTTGCAGATGTAAAAGAGATTATACACTAATATAATTTCGAGAGAATTTTCTATCGGAAAAAAAGTGTTTGGAAATTTGGAATACAGATTGTTGAGGCATTGAGTACACATTCACCAATATTTTCCAATATTTTCTCTGTAGGTATGCATTATACTCTTGATAGGTGGGCATTTGTTTCATTAATATTAATATTAATATTATTTTTTTATGGTGTTTTTAATTTTTCATGGAATGGATAAATAATATTAAAAATGATCTTTATAGGTGGTTATTTATTTCATTAATTTTAATTTTAATTTTTWWTTWTTTTTTTAATGAAATATTAATTATACAATAATAATAATTATTATTGGAGAAATAATATTAAAAATGAGATAAATAATATTTAAAATATGGTGATTTATTTTATTACTTTTATTTTTATTTTTAACTAATTTTTATGATATATTAATCATTATTGGATAAATGTCAAATCTCAGTGTGATGGGTTTTGTTTTAGATGGAGACCCATAAGGACGAGACACCTAAAAATCCATTCAACTAAGGGTTGGTGTGGTCCAGACTGAGTGTCATCCCGAATGATTTTTACTACTTAGATGTTTTCTAACTTATTCTATACATCCATTAGGCCAGTTGGGGTTGGTATGATTTCAAGATCATGGAAATATGATGGCATTCACAACACTTAGAGGAGCATCGTAAAAAGTACCATTTTCGCAACCAGAAAAAATCTTCCTCTAGGGAAAACCATTCCCTAACAACGTAGTCTAAATGTTCTATCTTTTGGCTATTTTCCAGTGATATTTTCTATTTGGTTTTGCCCGAAATATTGTGAGGAATGGTTGGATCTACAGATTTGAGTGGCTAAGTTTGTATAATCCGAGTATCCCAAGGGTTTTTCAGCAGGTTGAATCCATTTATGCATTCAAAAATGCAATTTCAACAAAAAAAAATAAAGATTTTATCCAAATTTATATCAAAAATACAATTTAAACAAAAAAATAAAGAAAATTTACATCTCTAGATTCCTGCCAAAAAAAACAAAAAAAATAAAACGTTTAACTAACACCCTCCTAACTCCCGAGTCTCACAGTCAATTCGCTGAGGGATCAATTTTGTATCTTGCGCTAAAAAGTTCCCGCCAATATTAAATGAAAAATAATATGATAATCAATGTATGCCCAACTTGCCCTAGACTTCGCGATTTGTTGTAAAAAAATATGTGTCCTGAGAGCGGGAGGGAAATATATATGTTCCCATATAACTTAATGGAGCTCTCTATGCGCATTATACACTTAATAAGTGTACAAAATTATGCGGATTTTTTTATCAAAAATTTTCAATTTTGTTACATTTAATTGATTGATTATAGAGCTTTTCTCATTTTGAAAAATTTCAATTCATGAAATTTCAAAAACATCTTATGTTATTTATATTAATTTTTTTCTAAATTAAAATAAATTTTTTTAGTAATAAAATTTAAAAATTTGAATTTCTCTAATTACTAAAATGTGCAATCCATATATTAACCTATTTCTAATTATTAACCTATTACTAAAATATGCAATTCATATATTATATGAAATTTAATTATTAACCTATAACTAAAATGTGCAATCCATATATTATACGAAAT
>JASDQU010308792.1:0-31903 GCA_032191745.1 Picea mariana
ACGGCGTGGAGGTTCAATGTTGGCGGAAAAGAATCGGAGAAATAAATATATGGCCAACTAGCGAAAAGAAACAGCACACGCTAAAAAATCTAAGAATCACAACCAAGCAAACAGGACCTTCTTTTGATGACCGTACTAGTTGGTGATGAAATCCAACGTCGTGTGATCAAGTCCAGAAGGGGTGGGGGTAGGGTGGAACAGTTACAATGGTGACCTGCTTAACAGACTTACGCCTTGGTGCAAGCTTCCACACAGTAATTGTGGATTTACCCTCCAAGGAGCCCGAGTGAGTTTGACCAATGTCTGTTTCAGGTACAGTGAGACTTAGTGTCACCGTCACCTTGTGTAAGTCCCTAAAGATTATGGCTACTAAGGTTACCAATTCGCAGTCAGCCCCTGGGTGGGAACAGTCGACAGTCTTATCAGAACGTATAGGCAGCGTATCAAGCCCGAAATCAACTAGAAGGCTTCCACGCAATAATTGTGGATTTACCTCAAAGTGACCCCCATAATACGATCCAACCACCACAATCAATTAAACCACAGAGGGTTAGTCCCCGTAGCTTACCCGAATGCAACCTTGTGCGTAACCCCTGTGTGAGAGGGGGATCCCAGGCAGACTTATACGATAACTGGATTTGACTCTCCCTAACTCAGGATGCTACTGTTTGTTTTGGAAACTTTGGAGAGTTATGCTCACAGCCTAATCCAAATTACTACACCTATTCTACTGTTGGTGGAGGATCCTAGCAAAGAAAAAGTTCCAGATAATTTTTAATTAACATTGATTTTTATGGTTGTTCTTTACACAAAAGGGGTGTATGGAAGTGAAACAAATGGAATTATGAATCAGACCCAAAGAATGCATTGAATATGATAAGCAGTCATTTTCTTTCAATGAATATCTATCTAAGGGAGAGAGAAAGTTCTTTTCACTTAACAAACACAAATACGGAGTGTCCTCAAACGATTCTTTTTCTCAATCAAATCCTGATGTAATGCAAAACTTTTAAAATGCCTTCTAATATGCGCAATCAATCATGGAGATGTTTTTTCATTGTTCACATATGAGTTAAAGATCAATTCAATACAATGCTTGTCTTGCTAATTGTCTTTGTATGAATGAAAATCAAACTAGCACAAGCTAAAGTCATACAAACAATGCACCCTCTCGTTGCAATCAAAACGAAAAGTGAAAGAAAAGAAACAGTCAAAGAGAAAACAAAAATTCATACCCAAAAAGAAAAATTTGAAGAACAATGACCTTGACTCAAATCAAGATAAAGAGGTCCAGTAGGCCTTTGATGACCTTCACCAAGGTTTTTACTCAACTGATGAGGAGAGAAGAACAATGCACAGATTTCAAATTTCACTCAACAGGAAAAACTCAATGAAAAAGGTGAAGAAGGCTACAAGATCCAAACAATAAGGTGCTTATTCTTCAATCCAAAGACAGATGTCAAGGTTGAAAAGGAAGAAAAACTGACTCACAAGATTACTCAGCAAAGGAAACACAGAGGCAAAATCCAAAAAAATGCAATTCTGGAAGATTTTTTAGCCAAAAAGGGTTGGCGCTCTGTTGCCAAGGGCAAGGAGCATTATAGCACTCTGTGAAAAGGCATTAGGAGCGTTGGCACTCTGTTAACACTAGGACAGGGGCGCCAGGGTCTAAAACTCCAAAAAAATGTCAAAAAATCAAAAAATTGCAATCCAATCTAAACAATTATGTTGAGTGTGATGGGGTAGGGAGCCAATCAGCCCATGAAACCAATCAAAAGAGGAGTGAACCAGGTCTGAAACAATCAAGGGGTAGAACTAGGTCAATGAGGAGAAATAGAAATAAGAAATTTTGAATTTGAGGCTATCTCCCAAGTGGAGTCGCCAGTTTCTGTTGTAGGAAAATCTCCCTGTGGACAGGTAGATTGCCTCTAAGAGCTTGACCTTAACCCTAGACAGAAAAATGCTTAACGTGGACACTGACTTCCTTTCAAATCTATCTAAACTAACACATGAGAAGGAAGGATAACAGAAGTACCTTCTTATCGACGTTTGTCCCTGCATGCTCCGAGTTGTGCTCTGATCCTTTGCTCCTCGTTGAGTTCTACAGACAAACAAGATACGACCACTTCCTACTCTATTGATATTAGCTTGAAAACAGATCTATCAATTAACGATAAGTTCATGTAACATCAGACAAAAACTAGAAAGAAACAGGCCAAGCGTGTCATATTAATGAGAATAACGACAGCAGTAATTACAATCGTAGATGCGAATGCGACAACTTCGTCAAGTCCCCTTCGTCTAACCCTTGCTCGAAAGATCCACAACCTAGCTGATAGCAGCTTCAATGATCACTTCTCCTTTAGCTGACTGTGTGTTTCCTATGAGATCATAGGTTTCATGCTAGCAATTCTTCCCCCTTTCCACCATCATAGAGCTTGCTTATATAGGTTGAGAGGAGTTTAACCTCTTGAGTTATGTTTAGAACAATTTGGGAACCTCCTCCTTAGATCAAGGATCTCTTGATGAAACCAAGAATTCGATTACAACTGCCTCCTAATCTCGAAAGATCGTTTCCTTATTCTCCTCACCGGGCTAACAACTCACCCAGATTAGGGAGCGCTCCTTCAAAAGGGGCATCAGAGTTCTAGAACAGTCCCACATAAGCTTAAGGGGAGTGTCAGCACTTCAGAAGTGGGCAGCGCTCCTTCAGAGGGGTGAGGAAGCGTTATAACACTCCCAGAAGCCTTATAGGGGAGCCCCAGCACTCCTAAGGCTGTTTCAGGGGAGCGTTCACCCTCAAAGCTCTTGATTGAAATCCCTCTTCAGGTGTTAAGAGTTATTTGACTCCAGTGAACCAGTTCTCCTTCTTAAAATCAAGTACATAAGATGTTTTAAGTGCCTCCTTAGTGTCATCATTGTGGGAACATGATTCAACAACATTTATGACACTTGTAACCAACTTGCGACACTTGCGAAAGTTGTAAGGAAGTTGCGAAACTTGCAAAAGTTGAGAGGAATATGAGACACTTATCCAGTTGAGTAATTTTGATGTGTAACACTCATTGTCTCCCTTCTATGAGCTTGCCTTTGGTGAAGGATTGAAGTGGTGGAGGCCCGGCTGGAAGGAACTTAGTTTCTCGATTCTGAACCGTGTCGACATGGATGTCTGTAATATTTTTAGTTCTACTAATCATTTATTAATAGAAATACTCATTTCCTGTACAATTTATATCTTGAAAATATTTGAGTTATTATCCATGGGCATATTTGTCGTATATTAATGGCTTATGCTATCTAACGTCATAACCTTTTATATCATCATCATATGCTTGCTTTTCTTTTTTGTTGAGAACTTGTTGCAGGTATATAGCTTTGGGTCAAAGTTCTCAATGGTGGACATCATCAAACATATGGACGAGGTAGGACTCTTTCTTATCTCGCTTGAATATTAGTTTATATAGCATGTTGTTGGGATAGAGTTGATTTCTGCAGTCATTTTTGTCTGTTGTGGTTTACCCTATCCATAGAGGGTTTTTCTCTTGTAACAGTTTCATAGTTCAAGGTGAAGGATCTAGGTTTGATGCATTACTTCTTGGTATTCGAAGTGTGGTAGAGATCAAATGAGATTTTCCTTAGCCAAGGAAAATATATTGTTGAGATTCTACAGAGATTTGGGATGATGGACTGCAAGTCCATGACCACACCCCTGACGATAAATCTAAATCTCTTGAGTGACAAATACTCATATTTGGTGAATCCCACGATGTACAGATGGTTTATTGGATCCTTGATGTACCCGGTTAACACCGAGCCAGACATATGATTTGTAGTGAATACCTTGAATCAACACATGGTTAAACCTAAATAGGTACATTGGATGGAATCAAAGCATTAGTTGAGGTACCTTCATGGTATGGTTGGATATGGATTGAGATATGTCTTGGGTGGAGATGTGAAGTTGAAGGGATATATAGAATCTAACTAGGAAGGGAGTGCAGTAGATCGAAAGATTACTTCTAGATGTTGCTTCAGTCTGGGACCATGCATGATCTCATGGTTGAGAAGGAAGCAAACATCAGTGGCACTCAGTACTTCATAAGTAGAGTATATCATAGAAAGTGTGGCAAGATGTGAAGCAGTGTGGCTCCAGAAGTTTCTAGATGGGATATTTGATCTAGAATTAGAGCCAACTTTGATACATTGCGACAATCAAAGTTGCGTGAAGCTTACCAAGATCCCTGCATTCCATGATAGGTCTAAGCATATAGAGATCAAATATCATTAAATATGGGACATGGTGGAACTCTAGTACATATCCATGGACAAGTAGATAGTGGACGTTCTCATCAAGCCCTTATCAAAGACTCGTTAAGAGGGAGTGTTTTTTAATGTCTACCCTCGTTAAGAGGGAGGTGTGATGCTTCTTCTCATGCCAACTAACCCCTCTGGAAAAGGGTTCCCTGGATTAGTCATGTGAGGTGATTGAGGGGGTAATGCACTGTCAGACCTACTAAGAGAAGAAACATTACACACATAGATGTAATACTATGGTGGAGATTGTGTGTCTTCGAACAATAGTTGTGTGCTACTTCGGTGGATGTGTTCCACTGGGGGATTTTGTGTGACTCTAGACAGTAGCTATGTGCTACTTCAATGGATGTGTTCCACTAGCGGAGGTTGTCTCACTCTGAACAGTAGTTGTGTTCTACTTCGGTGAATGTGTTCCACTAGCAGATGTTCTGTGACTTTGAACAATACTTGTGATACTACAGTGGATGTAGCAGTGGATGTGTGTCATTGGACAGTAGTTGTGTACTACTTGACAACAGTTTTGATCTATTGGATGAAATTATAGTAGTTGTGTGATACTAGTTGATTGCCATAGAGATTACCAGATCTCTTGATGTAGTTGTGTGTGCTACCGCTTGATCACAGAGATTGTGCCTCATGATTCGAGATACCGAAGTCATTGTAGAAGTTGTGTGTCTACTAGCATATTGCGGAGTAGTTAGTGGAATACCATATGAATACATCGTGAAATATGCCTTCCTAGATAAGAGGGAGTATTAATGTTTTGGTAGTTGCGGGAGGATATTTCCCTTTTATGTGACCTTTATTAGATGCGGAAAATATTCCATAAGAAAGAGATCCATTGAACAGAAATTTAAATACCCTAGAAGAGAATTCGACCCAGAAGAATAAAGTAATAATGAAAAGGAACTTGTCCAGAGAAGAATTCAGCCCAATCTAGTGGCCAGAAAGACTATAAATAGAGGACATCTTGTCTCATTCGTTCACTTACTCACACTCTACGATCTACACAGAAGCAAGGCGCAAGTTTGGAGGAGGTGACGTAGTAGTTGTAGCTGCATATTTTATTCTTGTTCAGTCTTTTGGTATCTCTCTCTTGTGTTATACTCCTTGAGGAGGTGCGGTACCTTTGTATGTTGTTGTTGTTGCAAATGTGGTGGTATTTTTGGTTGAGCTATCACTTATGCTATGGTTTATCTTATTGGACTTGCTTTGTGAATGAAATCTATCTAAGCAAAGTTTAGTGTGATCGGGGGTGGCATATATGAATTCCTATGGTTGGGTTACCATGATGTGAAATTGTCTATGGTTAAATGAGAATACCAAAAACTCCAACAAGATGATCATGTGTTATAAATAGACTATCTTAGGCTATTTGGGGGGTGAAGTGTTGCAAGAAGGTAATTTTATTAAGTGGAAATTTCAACTCATCATAGATTTTATCTTTACTAGAGACCTCAATGGGAGTATAAGTGTCTTCATAAATGGGAGATTGTACAATTAATGTTTTCTTATTCAATTGGAAACTCTTGGACTTATCATGTATTTGTTTCTTACAATATTGGAAAAAATTAGTAGAATAAAAAAGAAAAAACATGAGGACCCTGTAGAAGTACGAGGTGCAAGTTTTGAACTTGTAGATATGAAAGAATGTTGTTGAAGTCTACATTGGTATTATAACTTCTATTTATCCAATTGTTCTTGATTATATGTAGCATCAATGTTGGTAATCTCCATGCAATTCATCTCCTATTACAAATGTTCCTACAAACCACTTTTAAATTTAAGAACAATCCTTTCACTTGAATAAAAATTATCGAGAAGGATTCATGATTGAACAGGTGAATGTACTCTTGTATAGGAATGTTGAAACCTTCACATATATCTTGTTTTTAATTACATGAGACTTAGGGCTTCCACCAACCAAATCCAAGTGGTAATTGGAATTTGATTTACTACACAGTCTACAACCAAGAGTTTGGTAAGTCCTATAAGCTTTAATTTAGCAAACAAAGCCTTATCATTGTCAAGAATTAGGTTGTAGTGAAACCAAGTGTCCATGATGAGAATCCAATTGTTAACTATTCATGGATCATGGGATTCGTCATAGACATGCACCTTGCACTTGGAACACTAGGAAAATGGCTTGATAATGGCAATTTCATTAACTTTTGCAGTTAACATGGTAGTGATGTTGGCCAATTATACTACCCTGTTGAAAAGAAACAATGTTTCCATGGCTTGTGTAGTCATCATATTGAATGTATGGGAAACAAGAAGGATATAATAATCCTTGGAACTTATTTTCTTAAATCACACAAATCATCTTCCTTCAAGGGTTAAAATTCCTCACAAAATAATCATGAAAACAACTCTTTTAGAACAATATTCCTCTCAAAATTTTGAGAAAGAACCTTTCATAATAGAGTAAATGACTTATAAATAATTCTTATAAAAAAAATGCAAGGGAAATGTGGCAAATAATTACTTGCAAATATTGAAAAGTTGTCAAAAAAAATTCAAATTGCATTTTCCCACATGTTTCTTTTCCTTGCAAGATTAGGACAATAGACACCATGAGCAGCCCCCCCAATCCTTTAGTTTCTAAACTTAGATCTTCCTTGCATGAAATTCACACATGCAACCATTCGTTCTATATGGTTGAGACACTTTTTCAGGTTCTGTTTTTGAATCTTGTATGATATTTTGATGGTGAAATCACAAAGGGATCTCATACAGATCCACTATCGATGTTATAATCAATGAAAGTGACATGTTCATGATTATTGGTGCTATTTCATGATACAGGCTCCAATTAGTTCAACTTCAATGGAAGGATATACATGTATGACTCATATCATGAGATACATATCTATAGTCTCTATTGAGATCACTCGACGCCAAACAATAGTTGCAGTTGTGTCGTGAAGTTTTTGGAAATAAAAAGGCATGTACTAAGTAAAACTATAGTAGTTGCATTCTAGATAAGAAATTAAAGCCACAAAACCTCATCTCTAAGTAGAAATTATTCTTCATATCCAAAGGAGGTTGTGCTTATTCTGAGCACAGCTATGAGATTTCATCTATGTGGTTACACATGTGTAGGGTTGAACTAAGAATATCTAAGAGATAAGAGAGCCATACATATATTTGAAAGGTAGTGATTTGAGCGATAATATAACCACACCCAATAATATGAGGAATTAAAGGTTTCTTCAATAATTAGAGGCTACAAACCAAAAGCACCATGTTCTACATGAATATGCCATGCCAAGGAGCCATCAAAGCCACAATCTCACAGTTTAGATATGATTCAAACAAACAAAGAGAGATGAACCCAAATATAAGGTTGGATCATGTAAGTTTTTAAACCTTTGAAGTAATGCAATGAACAAATAGATACTTAAAACAGAAGAGAACACAATTGCAATCACACATATACACAAAGATATATCATAGAAACCCAAACCGGGAAAACTGGCAACTTGTTTAGAGACGCACCTCTAATTCTTATTCATCATCATCCAACTTCATTATTTATTATATGATATATATACATGATACCATATAATTCAAAACCCTTAATCCATTGACTCGGATAAGACTACCACCATATTTCCTTAAATGGAATTAGAAAACCATGGACTAAGCCACAAATCTACCCATGCACCACAAAACCACCAAAAAAAAAAACCATGTGCTGAAAACTGCTAAAAATGGATGTAAAAACCACCCCATTTTTTTAGGGGCTCTACCCTACTACAACCCCTCAAACATGGGGGTATACTGCCCCACTCTGTGACCCCTTAGGTAGGGGGGGATTCCACCCCCCCGCTTCCCCAGCAGGGGTGATTTTAAGGATGGGAATTCGTTTTAAAATGTAGAAACCTTGGTGAATCTTACTAATCCTTCATATGCCAACTATAAATGTTTGGCGATATTTTTGTAAAAATATTCAAATTTATAAGGATTTTATATATTTTTTATAAAATTTTGGCGATTTTTAAGGTAAAATAATTTTATCCTATAGAATTTGGGCAAATAATTTTTTAAATAACGAATCTCGTTTTTGGAAAAACCATGGAAAATTAGCCCACGAGCGAAATTTAGCCCCTAAAAGCATCTATGTTCCCCAGTACAACAAATCACACTTGAGATTAGTCATGCAAAGAATATACCACATACCCAACATTCTTCCACTTAATGTTTTATTTCCATATAGGGGGTCACAAGATTACATAGTCAACAATCTAGAGAAACAATGTCCATTATTTCTCTACACCAAGAGGACTTCTTAGTGCTTATAAACTTTATCAAATAATCTGTAACATTCTTCAAAGTGTCCACCTTCATCAACAACACCTTTGTATTCAACCTTGTCTCTCACAAAGTGATATTGAACATCAATATGCTTTGTCTTTGAATGATATGATGGGTTCCTTCCCAAGAAGATTGCACTTTGACTGTCACAATATATCCTTATAGGTTGTTCTACCAAACCAATACCTGAACATAATGTCTTTAACCATATTGCTTCCCTTCTTGCATGAGTGGATGCCATGTATTCAACTTCCATAGTTGAGAGTGCCACTATAGTCTGTCATTTTCTCATCCAATTGATTGCTTCTCCAAACAGGTTAAACACACACCGACTTGTATATCTTTTTCAATCCAAATATCCAGCCTAGTATGCATCGACGAACCCATGTATGTCCAATCCTAGTTTTCCTTGGAAGCACAATCCATAATTAATTGTGCCACACAAATACGTAAAATCCCTCTTTATTGTCCCCCAATGTTTCTTCCTTGTTTTTGGCATATACTTGCTCAAAACTCCCATTGTGTGTGCAATGTTTGTTCTAGTACATATCATTGCATACATCAAATTTCCAACCACACTAGCATACATAATTCATGACATGTCCTCTTCATCTTCATGTGTCTTGGGACACTGATCTGCATATAAATTTACACCTACATGAATAGGAACCCTGGCCAGTCTATATTCTTGCATATTAAACCTGTGCAAAATGTTCTTGATATATTTCCTTTGATTTAACTAGAGTTTCCTATTTTCCTGATCTCTTTTAATTTCCATGCCCAAAATGAAATTTGTAGAATAAATATCCTTCGTGTCAAATTTAAAGGACAACTAATTTTTCACATCCTAGATAATCTCCTTGTTGTTTACTATCAACAACATATTATCCACATATAAGACCAAATAAATAAGATCATCGCCAACTAATTTGGAATACAAATAGTGATCATCTTTGATCCTTGTGAAGACAAGTCCCAACATATAAGTATCAAATATTATACCACATTCTCGGTGATTGATTTAACCCATACATGGACTTTTTTAGCCTACATACCCACTCTTTCTTTACCTTCACTACAAATCCTTCTACTTTCTTCATGCATATTTCTTCTTCTAGATCCATGTTACCCTCTCAAGGGTAGAAACCTTTGTATACCCTTTCAATGGTATCATGTACCTTCCTGCATGATTTTTCAATCATCTTAGATTAGTTCCAGACTCAATCCTTTCCATTATCCAATTTGTGACATGATCCCTGAAGGCAAAATATGAACCATGATGTTCTTACTTAAGATTATTAGATACTCCTTGGTAATCCAGTCACTCCATCGATGCTCCATGTGTAATATATTTTTATCTATGATGATATAACCCCCTCGCATGTCATGAAGTTGTGGTTACCTTACGACAGTTGAATAGGATGTCATAAGAGTTTTCTCACTTGCATCGTGTTTCCATGGGAAACATGTTCTTGGATAGAATTATTCCCCTCTTCTAAGATGACTCATACTACTAGGTTGTTTATACTGGATAGCACAATCCATATCCTAATCACACTTAGCATTTTCCATTTTCCCGTTGTCACTCGTTTTCATCCACATTAAAAAAATGGCATCCCATCATGTATGGCTACTCAAAGGTCAAAAGGAAAGGTTGAAAACAAGAAAGGATTAGATCAAATAAAGCCACAAACGATAAGAGGTAAAGAGAAAATTCAAATAAAGTATAAAATACTTTACTTTGGTACCCCCCCATTCAATTCCTAAGAGAAAAATCTCTATCTAAAAAAAAATGACTTAGAAAAAATCAAAGAAAAGAAAGGGGAAGTGTGTGCAAACCGAAGTAGTAAAGTCCCCCTCTAGAAGGAAATCATGAAAAGAATTCCTATCTAAAATAAATATATAGATCAAAAAAGATAAAATGGCCTATGCATGTCTGCAACTTTGAGAATCATCACATGAGCTTTCCCCTTTTCCCTTTAATCACTAATCTCACTAATTGCCTATCGTCCACCTAAACAACTTAGGAAATATGGGTTTTCCTTAGGAGTGGGATTACTTAAAATTATTAATGATGTTTCCTTAGGTAAAACTTAGGCAAGTGTTTAAATTAAATTAAAATGTTATTTTTACTAGGAAATTGTCATTTGGAGCTATGAATTAGTGATTTTATAAGGGGTTAGACCCATAATCCTAGGTAAATATTGCACATTGGTGTGTTATTGGACACTTGGAGCACCCCCTTTCTATTTTAACACATGTTTGATATATCAACTTAAGTGGAAGGTAAAATTTCACCTTGGCACATGATTTATTTCATTAATGAAGCAAGGTGTTGAGCTTATTTGACCACTTTGACCTTTTCCTAAAGGGGGTGTATCATGAAAAAAAATATTTTATGGTAATTGACCTTGTCAAGGAAGAAAAAAGAACTAATTTATTATGATTTGACCGTATGAAGGGAGAAAATCATTATTTATTGTAAAGAGCACATCTAAATATTATGTGTCTCATGGTTCAATGATGTTTCCCATGGTATTATTTTCACCCATGGTTTTTGTAAATGGTTTAGGGCTTCCTCTTCACCTATAAAAGAGTAATGCCTCTCATTTGTGGAGGATATTGGATTGGAGAATAAAAGAATTGTTGTTTCTCAAACATTGTGGTGCAAGTCTATCTTATTCTGGGTGAAAATATGTTGTGTTTGATGATGGTAAGACCATGGTCAACTTTATTAATTGAGTAAGGGTTTGAAAATATTTTTTATTGGATAAGGTATGGTTTAAAACCTATGTTATTCTTTATTTATTTTTTATATCCCTAAAGACTAATGTTTTAGGACTTATTTTTTTGCATATAAATTGAGATTTCTTGCAACCCATGAAGATTTAATTAAATTTCCCTCGAGAAAAATTCATAAGGTTTGTCATGGTTTGGATTGTCCGTGTGCTCATTTCTTGGTATAAGGGTCTCTAAGTTAATTTTTTTAAATTTCATCAAGGTAAAAAAGGGACCCCATTGCCCAATGAATGAAAAAGGCATTTCTATAATTTTTCTAATCTAACCCCATTTCAAATTTTTCAAGTCACTTTCACTTTATTTTTTTGAGCCTAAAACAATATCATACATATTTTAAATGTCGATGCTAATGAACCATCAAATAATTGTTTTCAAATGATTAACATACTTTAGGGATTAATTTATTTATGGTCTATTTTTTTATTAAACCTCAAAATTTTATGAATCATGCCTTCAAGTCCAATCCATTTACTTCAGTGAGCCGATTCTCTAGCTTAAATTTGTAGATTCATTGACTTCTTCCTTACAAGGTTGCATTCTTACTGTGCAAATCATATTTTTCAAGGATCAAATCCAGTATTTAGTGTGTTCTCATGGGTCTCATATCTAGGGTTTTGGACCTTAGATCTGATTCACATCAACCAATAATGGATCACTATTGGGTCAGTTTGATCTTGTTCTCTAGCATCACATTTCTAAAATTTTATTTTGAGAATATTAGCATATCGATATCCCTCAACACCGTGTGGACATATCCATGGGTTAATATCCCATCAAGAGGAAGAGGCCAAGTCTGAAAATGGCCTTGGGGAAAATCCCAGTGAGTTTCCTAGGAGGTCAAACCACTCAACATGACAATCCCAAGGCGAGGAAAGAGGTGGGAGGCCGCTTTGGCTCTGAGAGGACTGGCCAGAAGAGGAGGGTGAATAAGGTAAATATTTGTGCAAAAGTGTGAGGGCATGTTGAGGTTGAATGGCCATGCGTGACCTATTTTGGTACCAGGTCGAGCCCCGCTTATATTTCCCTCGCAGTCGAGGCATGGCCAAAGCAAGAAGAAGGTAAGCAGGCACTGAGAATTGGCTAGCGTAGTAGATGAGCACTAGGGAGCAGTGCAGATTGCGTGATGGCTAGTGAAAAGAGGAAGAATTGATGAACCAGTCGACGAGCACCATGGTATGAATAATGATGGAGAGGGAGGACAGACACACACAGAGGTGATGAAAATAATCAAAGTGTTAATGGCGCGTTGGTATGAGTGAAGGATGTGTAAATTCATGGTGTGGGAGGAGGGGATGTTCATGCACCAATCACATGGTCCGTACTGCACTGGCAAGCATCGTCCCCTCCATATTAACATTTTTTCTCAACTAACACCCCATCTGGGGGTCCTCTTCTAACTCTTTGTTTCACCTTATGACTTGATTTAAATGCATTTGTAAATAAGGCACATCTGAGTAGTATCTATGAACCCAAGACAAACAGTCATGACAATGATCGGGTTCTAAACCTAGAATTTGATGTTGTTGTTGCTTTTCTAAAAGTCTTTCTTTATCTTTTAAATCATCCTTTACACTAGAAAATCCCTCACAGGATTGTAGAGGCTTGCATAAATTTTCTCTTAGCATCGCTTAAGGTGAAACAGAGGAACATGGGCATGAATTAATTGATTGATATGAGGACAGGGAAGATCTGTATGTTCTATAAACCTAGATACCTGAGAAATGGTTTGAATCTTTGAGAAAGTGAAACAACACCTACCTCAACCGAAATATAATTTATGAGAAAATGTTCTTCGAAAAATTGGACGTATCTCTGAAATGGTTTCGTTTCTAAAGAAAATTCCCGTACAAACAGTAAATGAACCCATTTCAGAAATGGGTTTCTTATGTTTCACCAAATTCTTTATTTTTTCATCAGAACCCGTCTCAAAAAAACATCTATGTTATACCATTACGGGTTTGAACTTTGTGGTTATTTGGATATTCTTTATTACAGGATCCATAACGGGAATGAACCAGAATACAGTGAGGTCAAGTTCATGAGATCCACCAAAACGAATACTGAGAAGGGTGAGAGGATAAGTCTCAAAGAGAAACAAAGAGACATACCTGGCATTAAGAAAAATGTGCAACAACTGAGAGTACCATGTTATCATTCCACACTTGGAATGTTTATTTTTTTTCACTGAGCCAAGGACAGACATTCTTGACACAACAAAACCCATGTAACTTCATAACATACCCATTTCATTTACCCTTATGCACAAATGAAATCACTAGGAGATAATCGATCTTATGTTTTAATTCAACAATAATTCCTAGATCATTTCTTATGTTTAGAACTAGAATAGACAATAGCCCTATAAATTATGCATGGGGAACCACCAACAAAGTTTCTTCTAGTAGTTTTGGACGAAAGAAGGTTAAATCCATGCTTTGCAGTCATGAATTTAAAGGTGAGTATCATTCATCAATTCACACAAAAATACACGCGAGAAATCAATAAACGAAACAACAAGTGATATAAAATGCAAACCTTAAACTAATAAAACCAATAGTCTGACTATTTCACTTGCTTGCGGTGACCACAAGATAATAGAATGTTTCTAATAGGAACATAAAATGAGATGGTATTTGGGATACCAACAAATGGTGACTCACTGGGTGAAACAATTACCTCTGAACTATCAAACTTTCATCTTAGGGAAAAAGAACAAGACTTGTAGATGGTTTTTAATCTAGTTTGAAACAAATTCCCTTTCAGATCACACAATATTAATATTAGCTCATATTTATAAAATATTACCATGATTATAATCAAAAAAGAATAATAAATTCTTTTACAAAGTATTATAGCCTAAAAGTATGTTTTGATCAAAGGGTAATGTTATTTATAACTGACTTCAATATCGTTGACATAGTCCCTACTGCCATCAAGGGTTTATAGCCTCGACAAGGATGTCATTTAACCCGCTCAAGTACTTTAATCCCATCCAATATTTTTCTTTTCTTGATATATACTCCCACGGAAAGTTAACTTCTAATCACATACCTTCTATCTCTCGAACTCGACATTGCTTCACTGCCAACAGGCATGTTCAGTACCCCAACTAAGTTGCCTTGGTATCATGTGTACATTTACATGTTTCCATCAAGCACGTTCAGTACCCCAGCGGGTTTATCACATTTCCCACACTTAAGTGTTTTCAACCCTCTTACGTCATTTATAATGATATAATTTAGATATTTTGTAAATGACAAAGAGAGCAGGGTGATATTGGAGATTGATTATAGGATAGGTATATTATTGATCACTATTTATTTTCTTTTAGAACTAGAAGTTTTATCATGGTTTAGATCTTTTAGGTTTCAATTAAGAAATCATCTAAAGAATGGGAAAGCGCTTAAAAGTGATCTTTTAAGAACAGGGACGGTGTAAAAAGTCTAAAGATAATTGTAATTACCAAGGATCTCGACATTTTTTAGGGGTAATACTTTAACAAAGTCTGTTTAGGATTTCATAGTACTCAAATGACTTACAAATCAATTATCTGAGATGAATCTTAGTATCATAAACTGTTTGAACTATTTCAAATTTCTTTCCAATTATAAGTCTCACAATGAACGTTCCCTTTGACAATTTTTCTTGGATTAGAAATAATTCAATCAGACAGAAAAAATAGAAAATTTTAAACACAACAATCAAATAAAACAAAATTGTACAATACATGAAATATTTACAGAGTGTTTGATCTTATTTGATCAAGAAAAATACTTTTTGAGGGCATGCCCATTCATTGGCAAAGTGCATGGTTTCCCTTCTAAGTTTTGTAGACGAAAGGAGCTAGGACCCAATTTTTCCGCAATAACGAATGGTCCCAACCATAGATTTTGGAACTTGGTGTGTTCCCCTTTATCCTCATGTGCTTTATCCCACCTGAGGACCAGATCTCCTACTTCGAAGTTTCTATTGAGGGATGAGCTTGCATCAAACCAGTTTTTAACAATTTGTTGATGTTGATCTAATTTTTTTTTAGATTGCATTTTGGTTTCTTCAAGTTTAAGTAAAGTGTTTATTCAACTTTCCAAGGCAGGACATTCTTACTCCTGAACCTTATGAGATAAATTAAGTGATGGTAATAGGACATTGGATGAAGGATAGATTCTCTTCTTGTTGGACAACTGAGAGGGGAGGGGTGAATCAGTTGTTACTATGCTTAAACAATTATGCCCATTTTAAACTCTTTATAGAAAACTCAATGATGATCACAATAATACAAGGAAGTAAGAAATAGAATAGTCAACATCAATCACACACATGAAATATACAGAGACAGATATTTCTTGAGGAAACCCATAAAGGGAAAAACCTCTTCTTCTTGATATGATAAGTAATATTTATTTTCTGTACATTATCACTCTTATGAGCACCAACTCATTTTTTAGGCTACAACATCTGTTTTACAAGCAACAACTTGTTGAGAGAACCAACTCTCTGGTTTATCTATCACCCACTAGAATGAAGCACCAACTCCTTGAGTGTTCCAGCACCAACTAGATGGAAGCTAAAACTTCCAATCGCATAGGCACCAACATGTATAATAGAGAACAATAGTTCTCCCTTGCACCACCCTGCCACCCTGGATTTTCTGGCTACAACCAGATGGAAGCTACAATTCCCTGTGTTCAATCACCCACTTGAAACTATGAGGCAAATGGTCCTCCCTAGAACCTTCCTACCACCTTGAGACATAAATATTTGTTTACTGAAATTCATTATAGTGATACAATGTTTATCAATGGCTTACCAGTCTCATCATTGTTCTTCTACACTGCTCTAATCTGCCTGCATTAGTGTCTTCATGCTCCCATCTTCTTGAGCTTTATGTTCTTCTGCTCTATCTCTACATGCGCACCTCATATTTTTCTTCCTCTCTCAAATATGCATTTGTGTTCTATGTGCTACACTTCTTCCGTGCATTTCAGCTGCTACACACACCATGCTTTTACCCGCATGAATAACTCTCAACAGAAGCAACCTCCTCTTCTATGTTCTGCGTGTATTTATAATTCCAAGTCCTCTGCCAAATCATACACCTAAATATTTGTCCCCTCTGGTGATTACACTGAGTCTGTTCTTCATCCATGGCCCTTATGCTGAGACTGTTCACCATTAGTGTTCGTTCCTGAGATTCTTTTCCTTTTCTGGCAGTGAGACCCTTCATCTTCTCTGTCACAATTGAGCTTATCCTCTCAGTTACAGTTACATTCTTCGATGATTTTTCCATCTGTCAATCGTCTCTATGTTGAGTCTTCATTCCACTGGTAGTTACCTCAAGACTCTTCAGCTTCTCTGGCGATCACCCTAAGATTCTTCGAATTCTCTAGTAGATGCAATCAGTCATTTTCTGCAATTACCATCAATCTGTCTCTAGCAGTTACTGAGAGAACCTCTGCATGCTCATGTCTTTGGCTCCTTTTTCCCATTCTGAGAAATCTACCCAGTGGGCGCTAGCTTTTCTCGCTAATCCCCTTCCTTTCACATGACCATCGGCAATGACTATACGCCTAACCAATAGTGGTTTTGCAATTTTGCATTTCAGGTGATCGACTGCGAGTCACCTCGATTTTCCCAACTCGTGAAACTCTGAGGTGGCACCTAGAAATGCTATCTCTTTTCTTTCTCTTCCGCTGATGTGACCACTAGCTATGACCACAACCCTATTCAAAAAGGGCATTTCACGATTTCGACGATCTCCATTGTAAATCCTAGCGACGTGCTAGCTCCTCCCTTAACCTTCATCAATGTGACCACCAGCTATGACCAGGGGCCAAGCAAGAGGGGTGCTTTGTGATTTCTCATATTGTGAAATCCTGCTATGAGTTGCCTCAAAAATCCCAACTCGTGAAACTCTAAAATGCTTCATATTAGATCAACGGTCGAGATCTCTCCCTCTGATCGATGGCTGCAATCAAATTGCAACTTCACGTGTTGGGCACTTGGACATGAGTCAAACCTGAATCTCCCGACTTTCAATATTCCAAAACCATTCTTAACAGATCAACGGTCCATGACCATATGTGATCTAATGGCCCAGATCATTTCAGGATTTCTCATTTCGAGAAGTTGGAGGACTACTCACCTCCCTTCTTCTAACTTCCAATTTTCCAAAACCCACTCCAGATCAACGGCCCACGACCCCATGATCTAACTCTCTAGATAAACTCATGAATTCGCATTTCGTGGAGTTGGAGGATGGATCTCGACCATTATCCTCTTCGTAGTTATACTGGATCCAACGGTTGTTGGTCCTCGATGCTCAGATCCAACGGATCAGATATGTACTTCTCCTTTGTGATTCCTCTGGTCACTGGACTATGATATAATGAACATCGGTTATTAATGATTGGTGATCCAATGGCCAATGTCTCTCCTCCTAAGCTTACGCATCCTCCCGACTTGGAAGAATTTCTAAGTGTCAAAGGTTCTGCAAGTCTTGATGACTTTGGGTCTCATCCACGTTTCTGAGAACTCTATCTCTTTTGAGCTTTGGTAATGGAATAAACCTCAACCCTCATGCACACTTGCGCTCTGTGTGGAACTATGCACTATTCCTGCTGATCTTCTCGATATTTCTCTTCTATGTCTTCGTTGTTGTTCTTGCCATGCACACTCTGCCTGTAAACCTGCCAACATCACTATTGTTCTTGAAATCAATGACAAGCACACTCTGCCTGTAAACATGCCAACACTTTCATATACAAGGAAGAAAGGGGAATTACCGATGAATTCTTTTGGGGTGACAATGTCAGTCCATAGTACATTATACAGAGCAGTGTGCCAATTTTTACGATTATTCGACACAGTTCTTTTCAGGATTTTAATCAATTTTTTGTTTTTTTATTAAGCCAGGCCATTGCCTTGAGGGTAATAGCTGGAAGAATATTTTAACTTGACTAATTTTTCTAAATCATAAACATTCATGTCTAATGATGAAAAATAATAAGCATTGTTGAAAAATAGAAATTTTGGTATCCCAAAACGTGTGATGATATGAGAGTTCAAGAAGAAATCACTTGATTAGTGTTGACCACTCTTAAAGGAATGGCTTCAGACCACCTGGTAAAGTAATTTGTTGCCATGAGAACATACTTGTGTTGTTGTGAAGAGGCTGTATTAATTGGCCCTATGATATCCAGATCCCATTGTTGGAATGACGTATCAATTGTAATGGGATGCATAGGGAATGCAATTTTCTTGATTCGTCCTACATCCGTTTGACATATTGTGCATTTGTGGGTCATGGAATAAGCATCTTTAAATAGTGTCGGCCAATAGTACCCAACTCTAAGGACTTTTTGAGTGGTTGTTTCACCACCAAAGTGACCTCTGACATCACCTGAATGTAATTCAGTCAATACCTTTTCAAATTCTTCCTTTTTTAGGAAACGTAGCAATACACCATCAAAAAAAATTCTGAAAAGCACATCATTAATTAATTGCAAAGGTGAAGATATGAGTCTTAGTGCTCTTTTGTTTTCGGGATTGAGATTTTGAGGGGTGGTTCCATGTGTCAAATAAAAATTAATATCATTATACTAGAAATTCCACATGGTTTGTGCACAACAGATTTGTGTTTCATGATGTAATGTCTCGTCTAGTACTACTTGTTCATTTTCAGGTAGATTAACTGAATCAACCTCTATTTTGAAAAGAGTTTGTCCCCTAACAATTTGTGCAGGTTTAATTTTGAGATCATATTCTTGAAGAGAGGTCATCCAGTGAACCCTATTTTCCCCAAGCTCTTTTTGAACTAATAAATTTCTCACTGTGGGGTAAGGAACAATGACTTTAGTTCTAGATTTCAAGGAATAAGATCTAAAGTGTTTTACTTCTTTAAAAACAAAAAATTTTTGTTGATCGACTACAGGATAATTTAATTTTTCTCCTTTAAATGAAGAAATCATAAATGAAATGGGAATTTAATTCTTATCGTTGTTTTTCTGGGTGAGTACAATAGTGTATGATCTATCTGACGTGAATGTATAGAGGGCAAAGTATTTGGAAAAATCAGGACTCATCAGGGATAGAGCTTCTGTTATAGATTTTATGATGGAATTAAAATCCATGTTTTCTTGTCATCCCCACCTAAAGAGAGTGTCATTTTTTATCATATTTTGTAGGGGTCTAACCATCTAGGAGAAACTAGGAACAAAACATCTGACAACATTTATTTTACCAAGAAAATATTGCATGGCCTTTTTGGACGATGGAGGAGAAATATTGGTTATGGCTTGAGTTCATTCTAGATCTATCATCATTACATATTTTGATATTATGAATCCAAGTAACTTTCCCTGATCAACAACAAAAATTGATTTCTTGGGGTTTAATGAAATACCATACTTATGACAACATATTAACACACTCCTAAGGTGAGATAAGTGATATTTTTTGTTCTTCGAAAAGATGGTAACATCATATAATTAAACAACCACTGATTGATTTGTAAGTCCCAGAAAAGTGATATACATGGCCCTTTGGAAAGTGGCCCCAACATTAATTAGTCCGAAAGGCATTTTGCGATAAGCATAAGTTCCCCAAGGGGTCTGGAATGTAGTTTTAAGCTGATCTGATGGAGACATTAGAACTTGGTTGTATCCTGAAAAACCATTTTATAATGAAAGTATTTCAGATCCAGATACATGTTGTAGGATATATTTCATTGGTGGAACGAGATAATTGTCTTTATCAAAGGCTCAGTTTAAGTTGCAGAAATCAACACAGAGTCGTATTTCTCTGTTCTTTTTTCTTATCGAGACTAAGTTGAACACCCATTGGGTGTGTCGGATAGGAAAGATGATCTTAGTTGTTAACATCTTATTCAGTTCCTTTTTTACCGTGGGCTCTAACTTAGGGTGCATCTTCCTTAGTTTTTTTGAAATGGTTGGGATTGAGGATTCATGGGGATTACATGTTGTATTATGTTCGGATCAAATGTTTTTAGATCATCGTATGTCCAAGCGAATACATATTTAAATTATTTAAAATTTTTAATAAATGCATATCTTTCTTGTTGAGTACACCCTTTGCCCAAATTAATGTTTTGAGGGTTATCCCATGTTCCTAAATTCATAGTTTCATATTGCAGCAAGGAACTATTCATTTTACAATTAACCACTCCCCTAAATTTTTCATGTAAATCATAAAACTTTTCTAATATAACGATAGATTTAGGGATAGATTTTACCATGTCAGATGAGCTTTCATATGAATGAGGATCAAATATTACCAAAAAATCACAGAGATTTTCATCGTGAGTGTTTTCATCAATTACAACATCTTGAAAAGTGTCTTCCATATGCAAATAATTTATGATTTTTTTATCATCGCCAAACACTCGCCAATTGGTGATATTCTCCGGAATTGACGGCTTGAACATTAATTCAATAGAAAATGAATTAAAAGAGAAGCCTTCAACATGTAATAATTTTGATGCTACATTTGCCAACTAATCTGCTTCAGAATTACTTGATCTAAGAATAGAACTTATGTTAAAAGAGAGAAATTTATTAATCAAGTTTCATACCTTAGTCTGGTAGTTTTTTAGGTGAACAGATAGACATTGAATAGAATTTTTCACCTATTTGACTACAATTTCAGAATCGTCGAATGCCACTAGGCATTGGACATCAAGGTCAATGGATTTCTTGAGTCCCTGCAGGAGAGCTTCATATTCTGCCATATTATTTGTACAATCGAATTCTAATATACAAGCCATGAACATCTTATTAATTTTAGGGTCTATCAATAAACAACCAACATTGGATCCTTCACGTGATTATGACCCATCAAAGTATAAAGACCAAATTTCATCATTCTTGCAACTATTTACAATATTTACATCATGTTTAGAAGTTGATACCTGAGTGCACTATGATATTTCAGATTGTTGATTTGGGTCTGCAATAGTAGATAGTTCAGCCACAAAATTCCCAAAGAAATTTTGCATACCTTGAATTTCTAATGCATTCACACTGGGGACAAAAGGTTCATTTGAATCATTTAGATATGTAACTGTGTACTTCAGATATTGCTCCCTATTAATTCTAAGATTATTTGGCTGGCCATTTATTGGTAACCATAAGTGAGACCAATCTATGGAAAAATAACCATGCAGTTCTTCATGCCAATCTCTTCTCAGGAACATGCCATATACCTCTGGAATATCCACGACTACTATGTCAATTACCTGGTACACTTTTGAGTTATATGATAATATGATCAATACATCTTTAAGCTCACCAACCACTGTGACATTAGTTTTGTCCAGCTGAATGATTTTCAAATCAGAAGGTTTAACATCAACATTGATATTTTGACAAACCGATAAATGCATCACATTCGATGAAGCCCAAAAATCCTCCATACAATTATGCACATTTCTATTGAAGATTTCAAATGTTAACAGAAATGGTGACATTTTTTCATGGTGTGGGAGAAGAAATCTATTGATTTTTATTTGTTGTATCTTAGGCTATTTTATTTATATTTCCTACACTTTTATCTGGAGCATCCTTCTTTTTATTATAGTCTTCAGGTACTTTTTTGTTTACAACATCATTGTTTTAATTAATCTTATTTTTTGTTGAGTTTTTGTCTAGAGGATATTTCTTTTTACTGTTATCGGCTATGCTTCGTAACATTTTTTGTTGGATGGGAGGAAACTTAAGCACCCCGTAAATCAATATAATTTCTTTTAATCTCTTAATATCCTCAATAGGATCGTAGTCTTTATAAAAGAAAGAAATTTTTTTTTATGTTTCAACATGTCTTGATTGATTTGATACTATATTTTTATTTGCTTTAGGTGAAGATTTTTTTTATCTTTAGACTGAATTTTACTACAATTATTATAAGTATTTTGGTTATTATGGACAGTTTCAAAGTTATATTGAAAAATATTGTCTGAAATATGCCCAAAAATTGGGGGATATGAGTCTCCTTCATCGAGTGTTTCTTCATCCTAATTTTCTACATCATTTTGATGTCCAGGTGGGAGAACAGAAGAAATATCATCTCCGTCCATTATGGTGTGTATATCATGGTGTAATCCTTCTAAACTCATACCTTCAGCCGGAGGGTTTGATCTATTGGGAGGATTTGGAAGCGGTCTTCTAAAAGGTGGTTGATAATTTCCTTTACTTGAAGATATTTCCTCTACAGATATTTTCAATTCTATAACTTGATTAGATAACTTTTGAAAATATTTTTGTAAGTTCTCCATATCTAAGGGTTCTTTCTCTTTCTTATTGAAGGAGGCTTGGTGAGGATTTCTATCTTCTTCTTAGAGGAAGAAGTTGATTCACCGTCAGGGTTTGTGTAATCCTTCAAACTGAGAATGTCCTTTTCAATGAGGACTGCCTCTTCAAAATCTTTTAATAAAAAAAAATTATTAGGCATTTTAACCCACATGGTTGTATTATGATGTAGAGATTTAGCATAGTAAGCAATAATCAAGTTTTCAGCAGGCATGGAATCAGCGGGGATCTTATTTTTTAGTGTAAGGAATATCTAATTAAAGTCCTTGATCTTTTCTTTGGGATTCATCTTCATGTTGGATAATTCCATAACTAGAACTTCTAAAGATTTGTCATCCCCGAAATTTTCTAAGAAAAAGGTTTCAAATTTATCCCAAGGAATAATAGTCTGGGGTTGTTTTGCGAAGTACCATGTGGAGGCATTTCCTTCAAAGGTATAGGGAAAAAATCTACAAATGATATTTTCATGTTCAACATTTATGAGCCTAACAACCAATATGAATTTTTGTATATGATCCTCAGTTGATTTCTTATAATCGAGATCAAACATAGTTAACCATTTTTCAGGATGTTTGGGTAAAGGTTGTTGGGGTCTTGGTACTGCCACAACGTCTTGGTTAAGCTAAGGCTTGGCGGGGTTATTTTGATTATCCATTAAAGATGGATTCTATGAAGTGTTGAAGTTTTGAGAAGATTTAGATGATGAACTATCCTCATCAAAGGCCTCTCCTCCTAAAGGAGATGGAGAAGGGTCGAGTGGTGAAGGAGGAAGTCCAGATCCCCCAACACCTATACTGAGTGTTTCTGATGGATCAACCAAGATATCACGCAATGCGTAATTGGGTGTACCAATGGCAAGAATATCTTCTTCTTGATTGGAAATATCAAGGGGTCATTGTAATTGTTCACCAAACTATCTCAGTTTGGCCATTGTGCCTTGGGTTCTTATTATTGATTGACAGGAATTTTGGATAATCTATTGCACATCAATTCCTTGAAGAAGCGGTGTTCCAAGTTCGACGGGAATAATAGGTTGGGATTCAGACATAGTGGTTGTATTGGGTACAACAGTAGAGTCTGAGCGACTATGAGTTCTAACTTGGGAGTGATTATTAGGAGGTGTCTTTCAACCCCCTCGTGCCATTAATATATAGTTGTCTCTCCTTCTAGCGCCATTTGTTGATGGTAATATGTGAACACACCATCAACTGTGAGGGTAAGACCAGTCCAAAGTTGTCTATGTAACCTAAGTCATTTTGGATGACTCACCCTGATGGGTTTTACGGCTCTGTTGGCCGATATAGGGACCTAATCTAAACTAAAAATATAATAACTAACTTAATTATCTACTATGTACATTATATTAACATTAGATATAAACATGTTGCAAACAGTTATGCACATCAATCTAGAATATATATACATATGCATGGTTTGTGTAAATCCTTTTGAAACTAATTGCTAAACAAAATTTAAGTGCCAGATAAATATACAGGACTAATTACTAATTTAATTAGAGAAAAATCACAAAAAAAGAGAGGAATAAATGCAAATTATAATGATGTAACTTAAATGGACAAAGCAGTTTAAGTTTAAATATTAATTCTCATTCACTCAATAAAAATAAAAATAAAAATAAACTAATAAAAGACAAAATAACCTGTTACTAATCAACAACCAAAATTGAACTGTAATTATGTCGTCATGTGTGAGATATGGTCCAACAACCTTTTTGCCAAAGAGAAATCTATGGCAAGAAAATTACAAAGTAGCATGATTTGTGATCTTACCCAAAGAAATTCAGGTAACTAAAAGATTCATAAGTTATTTGAAACAGAAAGACAATATGTGATATGATCCCATATGGAATTTTATGATTCAATATACAAAGAGGGAAAAAAACTCCAATCACTGTAATTAGTTATAACAAATTCAAAACATATGAATTAACTCAAAACATTAAGATATTTTTCTTATAAATGATATGTCATACAGATCATAATAAACTGGAATAAGAGACTATTATATGAACAAATGGGAAAGACATCAAGGCATGTATCAAAGCTAATTAGATCAACACATATCTTGAGCTTTAGAAGAATATGAAAATAAATATGACTGACTCATACTAAAACACTTTACTGTTAGGACAAAATCTATTTAGTAAAATGTCCATTCATATCCTTCTTTAAAATCAATTGTAGTCCATTTTCTATAATGCCAATCCTTTTAACTGCTCGAGCTATGCATTTATGAGCTTCCAATTTTAATTTGTTGTTTTCCTCTTATAACTCTTGGTTTCTCCTTATGACCTGATTTAAACACATTTGTAAATAAGGCAAATCGGGGTAGTATCTCTGAACCCAAGCCAAACAGTCATGACAATGATCAGGTTCTAAACTTGGAATTTGATGTTGTTGTTCCTTTTCTAAAAGGATTTCTTTAGCTTTTAAATCGGTCTATACACCAGAAAAACCCTCACAGGATTACAAAGGCTTGCATAAATTTTCCCATAGCCTTGCTTCAGGTGAAACAGAGGAACATGGGCATGAATTAATTTATTGATATGAGGAGAGGGAGGATATGTCTATTCTATAAACCTAGACACCTAAGAGTTGGTTTGAATCTCTAACAAAGTGAAAGAACCCCTGCCTCAACTGAAACAGAATTTATGAGAAAATGTTCTTCAAAATATGGGATGTATCTCTGAAGTGGTTTTGTTTCTGAAGAAACTTCCCTCATGGACAGTAAATGAGCCCATTTTGGAAATGGGTTTCTGATGGTTTTGCCAAATTATTTGTTGTTTGGTCAAAACCCATCCAGAAAAAACGTCTATGTTATACCATTACAAGTTTGAACTATTGGGTTGTTTGGCTCTTCTTTTATTACAGGAGCCATAACGGGAATGAACTAGAATACAGTGAGGTCAAGTTTGTGAGAGCCACCAAAATGAAGACTGATCAGGATAAGAGGATTAGTATCAAAGAGAAATAAAGAGACATACCTGACATTGAGTGAAATGTGAAATAGTTGAGAGTACCTTGTTATCATTCCACACTTGGAATGCTGATTTTTTTTCACTTATCCAAGGACAAATGTGCTCGACACAACAAAACCCATGTAACTATTGTTTCTTGCTAAAAAACCTCGGTCCAAAAAATAAGAACTCTCTTTCCTGATGTGATTATGACTTATGAAAAATCCAGAAAGTTCATTGATAAGAAAATACCACCATAAACAAATGTGGTGTAGCATAGGGTTTGTAAATAGTGACGAGAAGTTCGGTTGGCCACCTAGAGTTTACCATAAAAAATATTTGATTGCAATGATTTTATCATAGGCTTAGTTATGGATTGACATATTCACAACATAGCCATTTAATTTATCTTTGTATATAAATGCAGTCACTAGGAGATAATGGATCTTATGTTTTAATTCAACAATAATTCCTAGATAATTTCTTATGTTTATTACTAGAAGAGACAATAGCCCTATAAATTATGCATGGGAAAACCACCAACATAGTTTATTCTAGTATTTTTGGACGAAAGAAGGTTAAATCCATGCTTTGTAGTCATGAATTTAAAGGAGAGTATCATTCATCAATTCACACAAAATTACATGCAAGAAATCAATAAAAGAAACAACAAGTGATAAAAAATGCAAACTTTAAACTAAGAAAACCAACAGTTTGATGATTTCACTTGCCTGGGGTGACCATAAGATAATACAATGTTTCGAATAAGAACATAAAATGATATGGTAGTTGGGTTGCCAACAAGACTCTATACTAGGGTGATTTGTGCCCAAAATTTGGTAAAGGGTTGAAATATACATGAATATTTGGAAACTATGTAGACACATTAACTAAACTGGAAAAATGAATACTAACTACCTACATCCATGAGCTTGATGAAGCATGAGATTGTACAACCACATCACACATAGGATTGTTACTTACATTTGCATTGTGAAGACCCGCATAAATCATCAGAGAATAAAAGGTTATATGGCTGAATAATAATTAAATAAATAAACAAACATATCAACTTGTAAAAGACTCTCAAATTAAGACTAAAGTGGAATACCTGAATGAGTTTCTCTTGGTTTCGAGAATAATTTATTCTCTAGTGAAAAAGGCCAACCACGTGAAGGTGGAAGCTCATTTGGCCCCTCCCCACCTTACATCACTCTCAATTCCCCATACCCAATCTATCTATTGGAAAATAATTCAAAGTGGCATAGTATGATTCATTCATAGAAAGTAGAAACACAAAATTTAAATGTAAATGAAAGAAATAATGTGTGTGCAACTATGTGGTTTTGTACATACAAAACATATAAAATACATCCATAAGAAGGTAGCAAAAAATAATATATATTAATATATTTTATTATTAGAACAAGTTTCCATTATACATGTTTCTCATAATATACGCAATCACTTGTTTTTCTTTTTTTCAGTTTTCAAAAATACGTTGATTGTCTCATCCATGTATAGTATATTCACTTCAGTTGTTGGGCCCTTTGTTGGTGTTGATTCAATATGCATTCTCTGACATGTTGTACGTCTAGTCGGCTACTCTCCACAGCATGTAGGTTGTTGCTAAGGAACCTCAACTACAATAACAAAAATGGCTAAATTGATATGGTTAGTTATTATTCACAGAAGTAGTTCATTAATGCAAATATCATTATAATGTTCTTTACTAGGTTGACTAGTCAATACCACTGGTTCGACTGCCATGTGTTCCTATTCTCGCCAAGCATTCTCATCTACATGCTTTTCCATCAAAACAAGAAAAATTATAAGTACACCATCTTCAAGTAAATATTAATAAATGTATTAATCCATACTTCTAATTGTATAGCCATAATATTGTCATGGTCGGGTTGCACACCACCATCGTCGATATGCACTCCACCATCATGGATGGGCTATAGACCACCATCATCGGAATGCACTCCACCATCATGGGGTTGTTGTCCACTACTGACCTCATTATTGTTGTTGCTCTCTTTATTAAAATAGAAAGACACATTCATTTATGGGTGAAATCAATCATGAATAGATTTTACAAGAAATCAACAATTAAAGTCCATTGATTTTACTTACGGTGTCGTTCAAAGGGGAAGATTGTGTTTTCCCCATGCTTTGCAGGTGCTCAAAAATGGCTTGAAATCCTCACTTAAGACCAAGATAGAGGTATTCTTCCATGGTTCTAGTTTTGAATTGAGCCCCTGCATTGCACAATATCTCAAATTTGGCTTATTGGATGTAATTAAATAAAATTCGGATGATGATAGGAATGATATGGTTTAATTATTTGGTACTTGCAGTTCATGATTTTAGTTTCATGTAACCACCTTGGCCAAGTTTTTGTTGTCGTTGTTTTTCTAGTCTTGTATTGGCTGCTTTTGATGTGTCTCAGAGATGAGAAAAAGTTTCCAATAGGTTGTATATCGCAATTTTTATATAGAACTAACAAAAATTCAACACATTAAACTAAAAATATGATATACCTTCTTGGTCCCAGTGGCATCTTTCTTTCTTTTTTCATTGTCTTCTCCTTTTCATCCTCCCATAGATTCTTCCATTCAATCTTGGGAACCATAGAGCATGCTCATACCTAGGGTTTTTTCGCAAATGAACCATGTATTGGTCCCTCCGTATTTCAAATGTGTACCATCCAATTAGGTGACTCCAATTGTTTTGAAGGAAACACCAAACAAGCCAACGGTTGTTCCTGGGATTTATTCTAGGCTCAAAGAATAATGTCAAGCATCAAAGATTTTAAATGAAATGTTTTATAAGTGCTTTCTTCTACCTTCATTTTTCGAGAAATAATATTTAAATGAAGTTAATAATAAGATGGTACAGAGGTTGTATCTCATTATCTGAGTCACAATTATAATGTCAAATGATGTAGAAAAGATTTACAAAACTATTAAAACAAAGTCAGGTATCAATTACAGATAAGTCTCACCTTGTTTGTAGTAGAATAAAAGTAGAAGATGCACCCTTGAAAATGAGATAAAGATGTAGTAATTTACACATATCACAGGTCTTTTTTTATTCACAGTAATAACAAAGGAAAAGGTGTTACTGAATGAACTGTTGATATATTATGATCACAATAGATGTAGTACTAAATTGAAATCATTCACTCTTCAAGAACTACAGAAAGAAATTCAGAGATATGGAAACACGGAGGAAACACATAACTCAAATTGAACAAAACTTAGAATCTCTGTCTACACTTTTATTAATATTCAAAAAGTTATATCTTTTACATTCGATAAGAAGTAGCCTGGAATAGATCTAAAATCTATCTATTTATAAAAAAATTGTCTCAGCTGACTTCCTACAATATAATACCATCTGAATGAAATAACAACATGCAGATATTGTTGAGTTCTGATTTGATGTGTTGGCACTTCATCTGTCTCTTCATTTTCTCACAGATGCACTCGTTTTCCTTTGTTCTTTGAATTGGGTACACATGTCCACTAAGGCCACCACAATCATTGGCTTACTTTATTTTCCATCTGATTTTGTTTCCATTTGTCCCTTCGAATCCATTTACTGGGATAAATAATTATAGTTAAAGATATGGGGGTGGTAATTAGATAGGTAGCTCAGCGTTGGCTTGTTATGGGATGGCTAACAATTACAGGGAAGAGTAACCATTCACGAATAGGATGAAATGGGGACAAGTGTCCAATAAGGAGGTGGGATGAGTGGATGGGAGGATGTAGGTGGTTGGGATAGATGGGGTAAGTGATGTGTAACGAGTGTGACACAGTGGAGGGTGAAAGATAGAGCGGGTGGAGGGAAGGTGTTGAGTCCTTTTATACTTTTCTATTTTGTGGGGGAGCGAGGAAGTGGTTTTGAGGTAACCCTCCTTTCTCCCCGCAATACACCAAGCGATGCCACATACCCCTGAGAGAAAACCACAGTTTAAATTGTGGGACCGCCCTTTGAAATTAACCCCCGCGCAACTTTTCCCCTCGCAATCGTTCTCGGTCGTTGATCTCCATGGTCCATTAAAACATGACTGTCGATATTGCAAAGTGAGATAAGTGCCCAAAGGTTAAGCCGAGGTCACATCTCTTAGTCACATGTAGAGAAGGCAGATGAACTTCATGCAATTTCTCATCCGTCGATCCAAGGAGGGGACACATGTCAGACGATCCCCGTATTCGGTGACCTCGTATTCTGGGAGGAAGAAAACAGTGATGAGTAAAGAACTCCTGAAGTTTCGAAGCCCAAAGTTCATCTGTACTGTTGATCGAACTGGACACATGGGAGGATATCCTGCACTCCAAAAGGTTTGTGATGTTATTCATCTCATAACACTCAAAGCCCGAAGTCCCAAAGTAAATCTCAGTCGTCTAAATAAAAAGGAAACGTGGCGCTAGATCTCTTACTTCAGAAACTTAGCACTTTGGGCGCTTGTGCTGTTGTGCATCTCGGAACACCTTAAGCCCATTGTCTCGAAGAAAATCTCAGCTATCTAAATCAAAAGTACATGTGGCACCAGACCTCTCACTTCAAATATTTATCACTCCAGAAGNATGCCCGAAGCCCGGAGTCCCGAAGTAAATCTAAGTCATACAAATCAAAAGGATACATGGCGCCAGATCTCTCACTTCGGATACTTAGCACTCCAGAAGGTTTCCAATTTTATGCATCTCGAAACGCCCGAAGCCCAAAGTTCTGAAGTAACTCTCAGCCATCCAAATCAAAAGGACACATGGCGCCAGATCTCTCACTTCGGGGGGATTTTTTGTACACATTCTTTCTCTCATTTATGTCTATTTATCCCTTCACTACCATATTTGGTCCCTTTCTTATTTTTTCAGGCTTCCAAACTGGTTTAGTGTTATGCTAGATTCTGAAATCTGGTCTATCGAGCTTCCATGCAACTTTTCGTGGTGCCATAATCCTTAAGGAAATAATATTATCCTGCTTGTAACAAGACAAGTATGTAATCTCTTCACTAAATGAAAAAATTTTAATTTTAAAAGGATAAAATGATTTTGAAATTCGAAGAGCTTTATAAAATCTATCGATCTTCGTATAGATCTATTTTTAGAGAGATTATTAAAAATTCTGATGGAATTTATCACCTAGAAAATCACAATAATTATTCAAATCGTTAACTTTATCCAATCATAAACGTCATTAACAATTCGATGGTTCAGGGTTCAGAGGTTTTGAATGTAAGAGGGTAGAAATCTCCTGAAGGTCGAATTCACGGAGAAGTTAATCTCTTATTAATCACTTTTATGTTTCAATTAATCATGTTTTAAACATTGAGTTAGCCTTAAGTACTTCAGTTGTTTGAAATTCAAGAGTTTTGGATGTAGCATGATAGAAATCCTCCGAAGGTCGAATTCTTGGAATAATTCTCTAAGTTTTTTTATTTTTTGGGTAAAAATTTATTTCTAAGAGGCAAATTCTAAATTTCAAAAGCTCAAAATTATGTGTGTTCCAACATAGGCTCCATATGGGGATTGTGGCTCCCTTTGAGGCACAAAAGAACAGTGTACCAAGTGCCTTTATTGGGTAAATGGAGTCATTATCACTTTTTGAAAAACATTTTCTAATTTTATTTAAGAATTAATCATACATAGAAAAAAAAAATTATCCAAGTCCAAAAATCTCCAAAACATACTTAATGATTGATCTCAAGTTAGGTTACTAAAAAATTATTTTTCTTAAAATTGATTTCAGAATTGTTTAAGATAATCAAAATAATTTTAACTAAAATATCAGCTTTGACCGACTTTGTTCACTTCAAGGTTAAGCAATTGTAACATATTTATTTGGGGAATCCCTAGTTGGTTTAGGATGTAAAGAATCATCAGAAAGATAATTTAGACAATAGATTATGATATATAGATATGCATGACAACATTACAGATATCATAGATATTGCTTCACTGCCAGCGAGCCTATTCAGTACCCTGGTGAAGTTATCTACTTCTCCCATTGAATTTCCTTTCACCACTTCAATTAACAAAATTGTGTTTTGTTGAGATGAGGGAAATCAATATATGAATTTCCTTTGATCATCTCCTTTGGAAAAGATGGGGGAACTCAAATTATGAATTTCCTTTCACCAACTGTCTTATATTTTGAT